>CAMKVN010003484.1:0-10385 GCA_946474995.1 Funneliformis geosporum
TTAGTAAAAATTTAGCGAAACTAAAGGTTTTACCATTTTGCCAAATCCAAAATGAGTTTAGACAAGCAACCTTAGGTATAATCCATGAAGATTGTAATACAAAAGGCATAGAAATTATAGAAGTTGATTTTATTATTTGATGACTTTTGTATTTGTATTGAAAATAATTAGTAAAACTACTTATATATGGTAAAATACGTGCTTGTATTAAACCCGTAAATAATCTATCTATTGGCCATTTCCAATTATTTATATTAGATATTTCAACTAATGAATTTATTTTTTTACTAGAGTTTTTAACATTAGGATTTAGTTCTCCTATTGATAGTAATAGCTTTTAGATTATTAGATAATTAGACAATTAGATTATTGAACTATTTGAATTTGTCTAATCCAATTCCAAATTTTATTGAACTATTAGACTTATATCTAGTTCCATTTAAAATAGTATTATATAATTATTTAAAGAAAGCTATAAAATTAATTTTATATTATAATAATAAGTTATAATCATTGTAATTAAATAATTACTTTAATTTTACTTAATACAATTTTATAAAAAAAAAACTTTATATTACTAATTCAAATTTTTATTTTTATTTTTTATTTTATTATTATTATTACTATTATTATATATACAATTAACTCTTTATAAATTTACCCATTGGGACTGAATAAAATCATGTATTTATATAGGGTATACATTTATAAAAAAGTATATTATGAAAGTATAAAAATTTTTTATTATAAGATAAAATTTAAATAAAATATTTGTACAATAATAAACATTACATCTGAATGCTTTATTATATAAAATAATAATAAAAAGTCATATCTTCCTATAAGAAATCAAAATAAGGAAATGATATGTTTTTTATAAGATTTATATACGTAATTGATGATTCTATATCATAATTTCATATGTTTTATAATGATTTATTTTTTTATAATTTTTTAGAAAATTGATATATACAGAATTATTAAGGAATTTGAATAATGTATAAATTTTACATAAAATAAAAAAATAAAAAATAAAAATATTCAAACCAAAAAAAAAAATTTTTTTGAATGTATAGATATCAAATTAAATTTGAATATTACTTTGTGATAATATTTTTTGTCTGATCCAATATCATCATGAGATATTTTTTTAATATTTTATTTTATAGATAAAATATTATTAAAATATTAAATATTACTTTTTGAATAGATAATCCTGATTATTATAAAACATTTGCAAATTTATATGGCAAATCTACAACAGAAAAATTCTGTTCTTCTCTAATCAATTTAAAGTCTAAAGCTGAGCCAATACCAAGCAATATCTTTATTTCTGCTAAAATCAGAAGTTATATAAAATGCAATTTATGTGGAAAAATATGATGCCTTTATAGTAATTTAAAATTAATGGAACAAGAAAAACAAGATTTAGAATCTGCATTACAAGTTTACACATATTCCTGTGAATCACTATTTTTTCTGACAATTATAGTCTAGCACAAAAGATTTTTATTATTATACTTCAAAAAAAGCAGAAAATATTTCCATCTGCTATTAATGTGATATGAATAATGATTTTATAACTATGTCTCAAAATTTACAAGAAAATTTTAAATTAGTATATCTATTATATAATAGTTGTAATGAATATGGAAAAAACATTTTATACACAGTTGGAAAATAATGTTAATAGTAAGAAAAAGCAAAAGATTAATCATATTATTTAGTTTTTTTTACTATATAAATTAATATAATATAATATATAATATTAATAAAATTTTCGGCTGCATATGACTTTATATAAAGTCATGTGGTTTCATAAAATTTTTTTTATTTAACCTCCTCTACTTCTCTAAACTTTTATAAACAATATAATGTAAAACAGATAATTAAATTGGTTCAGCCTTATTACTGATAAATTTTCTTAAACCAAAATCCATAATGCATGTGCTCTTTATACATTATAAAGTTTTTATCATTCACTATAACTTAATTTGTTATAAACTAGATACCTATCTTCAAATTTTTTGTGAAAATAGTTGACAAGTAAGTTCTGTTTCTTTTTTTAAACCATCAAAATCTGATAGACATCTTAATACATATTGTTTAATTTGATCATTTGTCAAATTTGACAGGGATAAGATCATCTTTTTAACAATATATCTTCATTTTTAGTTTTAAAATATTTTTTAATGTTAACTTGATCTTATGCTTTAGAACTGTATGCTCTTTTATTATATATATAACTAGAAAAAGCTGAATCAATTAAATTGTTTTGTTAATAAAAAATCAAATATAATAAATTTTTACTTATATTTTAGGTTTTTAATAAGTATTATTTATCTAATTTTTTTTTCACATAAGCATTAAACACATTTTAAATTAATTAGCTATAAAAAATATTTATATTTGCGCAATTTTATTTTCTTAGAACATATATAAGGTTTTTCTATCAAGTGGAAATTCATTATATTTGTTATCACTGCATTCATCTAAATTATCATCAGAACCATCATCAGTTGACTGATTTATATCATTATCATTATCACTAATAGTATTAATTTCATCAAAAGAACATTTTTTATGAGTAATTAAAAGAAAATTAAGAGTTGTTTACTATAATTAATTAGATATAATTTTTCTATTATCATCTATAACTATATTTTTACACTTTTTATTGGGTAACTCAATAAATAATACAGAAAAATTAAAAGTTGATTGTATATAATTTTTTTGTTTTGAGCTTTCTTTATTATTGTTTTCCATTATGTGAAAAAAAGAAATGTAAAAGTAAAAAAAACTTTACTTATTACAATTTATTTTATGCAACATCATGTACTATTATGACAAATTTTACTGTAATCTGTAAAATAACTTTATTGAACCATTAAAATTTAATTTTGCTAAAAGTTTAAAATTTAAGTTCTGTTAACAGTAAATATCAGAAATTATTGTAAATTTAATGATTATTACATGATATTATAATATATTATGTATATTGTATATATATACAATACATTATATTTATATATAATTTTACCTATATTACTAATAGAAACCTTTTATAAACTATTAACAATTTTACTTTTATATTAGTCGGAAAGCAAAAAAACTTTACCCTATAAAAACTTGAATATTTTTTAAGATACTATAAAATTTACCTATAGCTTAGCCATTAACATTTGAAATTTTTTTATATAAACTTTACCTAGTTTATATATCAGGAATATCAACTATAAGTTTTCAGGATCCTATTGTATTTAAATTGTGTAGTAATATTTATCTTTGATAATAGTTCTAATTATGTTGTATTTGAAAAAAATGGTCTAGTTGCAAATCAAATAAATTTAAATCCTAGCATGTTATGCACCATAAGTTCGAAAATTTTCATAAATTTTTAGCATATATGGAAGGACTTATGGTCAGTGCGCATCCGCATACCGTTTATTTTATTACAAAGAAAATTTTATGTAATAGTGATAAGTTAATTAGATATTAATTTTGAAAAATTGTTTTTATTTGTACTGTACAAGGTATTGTCTCATTCCATTTTTTATAATCTCGTGATTTAAGAGTTGGTTTTAGAAACTAATATGAAGGACAATTACTTTAATTACTCCTTAAATTTACAATAGGAAACTTTGTATATAATAAATGCTTTTGGTGCTAACATCATACATTTTAATAAAATAATGCGATAGCTATGAAAGCCAAAAACACGATGATGTCTATTCTATCTAATCTTTTTAGTGGAGAATCACAGAATTTATTAAAATGTGGTAAAAATTATATGCCCGTTCAAATTAAATGCGTTAGGTTACTTTTAGTCTGAATCTTCTTTGGTGATGATTTAATAATTCCGAAACAGCCTCCAACTTCAGATTCTTCACCGATTTTTCTTTTTAAATAACGATGTGCTCGAGCTTGGGCCAGTGCAACGTTATCATTAGCATGTTCACAAATATCTTTAAGAGTATTCTGGAAATAAATCAATAAATAATGAGAAAATTGCATAATGATAATAGTGAATTGCTAATTTACCTTCACACTCAACATAGCGAAATAAAAGTTTTCTAAACAAGCAACTGTCCTAGAAGTGCTTGGCATTTTGGTTCTGTGTAATCTCCCTAATCTGCAGATATTCGTTGCCTTGCAATCCATACCATAAATATCGTGGTTCCACCCTTTATATAAAATGAAAAGAATGTTAAACTTTGAAGTTTTTGCATTTTATAGAATTGCTTGCTTACCCCAAGATTGAGTCCCAAGTACAAATGTTTTATGTAACATATCATCTGGAGTCTTTTCATTTGAAATAAAAAACATATACAAAATATCTCTCATAGTAACAGCCAGATCAATATTATCTTCAATAACCTTTTTACGATAGGTCTCTGGAAGCCCACCACTCCGAAGGCCAACTAAGGCTTCTAATTTGTCAATACTATGTTTTAATGTTGCTTTAAAGTCACATTTTTGGCCTATCCTGGCACGTAGAACTACTGAACGACCTTTGTTTCGACGTTGTGAAGATGCCCAACAACATATTTCTCCGCTAAAGATTGTGGGAGAAAAGAAATATGTAAATATAAATTTAATGAGAGCATTATTTTTTTTTCATGAACTTACACATCAATTTTAACTTCATTTTGATCAAGAAAATTTTTCATAAGCAAGTTGGAAAAAGAGCTGTCAAAATCTTGTTCCGAAATTGGTAATTCCATCTTTTCAAGGTTTTTAATGCTAACCAAGATGTAATTATGATAGTAAACATAAAATAATACAAGAAAATAAACTGAAACAAACATTGCTTTAATTTGGCTTACTATGAGATAATGACATGCTTCAGGGAAGTAATATGCTTTTTTTCTTCCATGCTTAATTTAATATTATACCTCTCTTCGATATTTTCTGGAAAGAACTTATCGATTTCCATTACGGGATCTCTATGTTTCTTAACAATCTGTAACGCGTAATTTAATTTAATAATAAAATAAAAAGTTATTTCTGTAAAATGTCAAATTAAATTATCTTTAAATACCTCATAAATTTCGTCAAAAAAATGACACACGGCATCTGAAACAGTTGTTTTTGACAGTTTAACTTCTTCTTCAAAGTTTTTAACCATATCTGACCAGTCTTTTTCCGAAAATAAAGACTTAGTCTCAGGATGATTGCCAGTGAGGTCTAGAATGCCCCAATAAACAGGGCTACATGTGCAACAAATTCCGAAATTAAATGAGAAAAAAATCATATGAATGATATGAATGTGCCTAGATAGGAGCTTACTTCAGGCATTTTTGGGTTTCTGGAATCGTTTTCACGTATTCCTCCAATATTTCTGAAACATCTGTTCCGCTGGGTAAGATCCAACGTCTAATATGTCCCAAAGATGGTTGGCATTCAAATCTTTCTACAAAAGTGTCCGCATAATCTGGTGTCATGGAATCATCAAAATCTTTATCATCACTAATCTTTCGATTAGATTCCGAATAATTGTTATTGTTTTCTACCATATCGAGGTCATTATCTGCATCACTATTAAGTTCTATACTAATATTTTCTTCATCTATGTAATCACCTTCATTTGTAGCATCATCTTCATGTAGTTCCTGGAGGTGTTCTTCAATATCAAAATCATTCTCCATATTATCGTCACTTTTTTTTGTACCAACAATCTATGTTGAAAGTCTTTTTAAGTATATATTATAAGAATTACAAAATCCTGCTTATTGACAAGTGACTTACATTAGTCATAGTTGATGTAAAATCTTGTTGAATGTTCAGAAAAGTATCGTGATTTGCCCGACAAGCTAGAATCTAAATAATAAATTTGAATTTAGAAACTACGAACCTATGACTCAAAAATATGTGAAATATACATACAGCTTTTTTTTCTTTTAACCATATCTCCCAATCTCTTTGTAAAATTTCTTCCTATTAAAGAGAGAACAGACATAAAAAATACTTTGTCTTATGTCAAAATTGTTAACATACTTAAATACATACGTCATTATTCACGGCTTTAAGTTTATCGAGCTTATCACCCTCACTACGACTTACAGCAAAATCAAAGCATTTCTTATACCTTTCAATGGCTCGTGTACGTGCTGTTGGATGGGTTAAACGAAAAAAAGCGATTGGAGTTGGTTCATGAGAATTTAATATCCAGCTTATATTCATTTCTTGCCGAACCTTATTAGAATTTTGTCTTTTTTCTCCTCTCATTATTGCTTTGTCAAAAAGAAAATTGTGAGTATTATTTTAAAAGAAAACAACCAAACAAGTAATAAAAATGGGCAGTATTTCATGAAAGACCGGCCACCGCTTGATGGTGACTCGCTATAAATAGCTTCTGATAGACCTCAACTCTATCACAGACATCTTTTATGATAACAAACCCTCATAATAATTCTGATGCAACGAAGTCAGCCGGCCACCGCTTGATGGCGACTCGCCAAAACTGGCTTCCAATAGGCCTTAACCCTACCGCAGACACTTTCTTCGTGCTTAACAAAACTATCGATATAAAACTATGACGAGAATTTACTAAACTTACTTGAGCGAAAGAAATTGCTGATAGTGAAGGAAAAATTGACGCGATTACCATTACGCGTTTAAATGGTATCAGTCACTGGACATGTCGCATGCAGATCAGGGACGATGATTTTTTGTGATTTTTATAATTTAGATCACTGAATCACGTGAAATTCTTAAGATATCATCGAACTTCGTACGCGCTCGCATTAATGAACATCCTGGTGTTTTTAGAATGGAGGTATTTTATTTTGCAACTTTTGTGACTTCTCGGTTGAATGGAAGTCAAAATCTACCGTTGATGGACATTGTCTTTCAAAAGGACATAATAAAAAATAATACCTTTATGAAATTAATGAACAAAAAAAAAAGCAAACTACTATTATATGCATTTTGAATCCAAAAGAGAGGTCATAAATGATTTAATTGAAGCTTTTTTCTCTGCAAATATCCCTTTGGAAAAAGTTAATCAACTCCTTCCTTTTTTTAAAAAAAAACATCTTAAAGAAGGTGTGCAATCCCTCAAGCTCCTACACTTCGCCAAATATATTTACCCAATGTTTTTGATAAACATTTTTCTTTACTTAAAAATTTCTTTAATCAAAAACCTGCTGTAATAATAATGGATGAGACCACAGATGATAGTTCAAGAAGTGTTGTAAACACCCTTTTTACCTTTTGCGAAATACAAAACTTGTATCAATTGACTTTTTTGAGCGTGTGAATAATTCAACAATGGGTGGAACCCTTTTAACTAGTTTAACCATTTACAATATTTCCTATTTCCTACCAATTATTTCTTTCAGATTCTGCATCATACATAAAAAAATGTTACAGAAAAATTATAAAGCCAATAATGCCACAATTAATTCATATACCATGTTTAGCTCACATTATAAATTTCATTAAGTAAATATAAATTAATTTATTAAAATTGCAAATTATTATTTCAATTTTATTTAATATTAAAAACTATTTCTATTGATATATTTTTATCAGTGATACTTGAAGAACATATTCAGATTTTTGGTCTTTTAAAATTATTATTATCCAAAATTAAAGAAACATTTATAAATGCATCAGCATGAAAAGAATGCTATTTAAATCATCTTAAAATACATGGAATTGAAAATCTTGTAATATCCCTTTACCAAACAAAACATAATGAAATTCATGATTTAAAATAGTATTTTATGCTAAAAATCATATTGATTATTGGTCTTCTTTTTACCAAGAAGAATATGAAGAGATACAAAACATTTATCAATTTCTGTAATTAATAAAATTCTACAAAATGAACAAAAAAGAAAAATAATTACTATTTATATCAATTTTATTTTATGTTATGAAGAATTTGTTTAGGATTTGGATTTTTTTCAGCAACAAAATAAGCCAATATCTATTTATTGAAGGTCATCTTAAATAACTTACATTTTATTTGGAAGGAAATATTTAAGCACAAGATTTTGAACTTGATTTATACTCTCTTATCATACAATTTAACTTCAACTCTAAGGATATTTATAATATAGAGCCTTTGCAATAGAAAAGGAGAAAACTGTCGGAAAAATAAAAAATTATTTAATGTTAAATTTGAACATATTTCAGACTAAAAATCATATTTGACATATAAAAGTAAATTTGATTTTTCCCAGCAGTTTCCTCCCTTTCTATTACAAAGGTCCTATATATTTTGATCAGCATTTATTATTATATACAATAAATTTGCAACACTCATTTCACAATATCCTATATGATCTTTATTTTGTGCTTATTATGTTTTTGATTCATTATAATAAAAAAAACAATCACAAATCACTTAATAGAATAGATCACATAATTTTACTACATCATAATGTTTGTTAAATTTGCTGATATTAGCAGATCCATGTTAAATATATCATATATGTCAAATATACAAGAAATAGCAAATATATTATAAATAAAGGTTTTGCAAAGACCTAGGAGATGCTAGAACTTTCTTTTTCATTAGTAATCAATTAATATTAATAATCAATTATATAGCTTTATGTTTCTTTATTTTATTATCTAATTTTTTATAAATAGAATAGTTGTAGAACTTTATTAACAATAAGAATTTACTTAAGTTTTATTGATAACAAGATAGTTATTAAATATACTTATATTAAAAACAAATACATTTGTAATAAATACTTTTAATTAATAAAACTCTAATTATTTAACCTATAATTACACTTTATCTTTAAAATATATTTTGATTACGTTAACCTTTAAAGCTCTCTATAAATCTTTATTTTATAAAGCTTTAAAGCTAAATCCTTTGTTAATTTTGCATTAATACTAATTTCAGTTATTAGTATTATAAGATAACACAAGTATATATTAAAATAGAAAATTAAGTTAGAGATATTCATAGAATATTCAGTAATTAAAGAACTTTATAATCCTTTTAATGAATTATTGAGAAAATAGTCAATTTATTGTGAATCAGTAAATGAATTAATTGAAAAGAAAGAAGATCTTAATTTGTATTGGATAAGAATACAATCAAATGTATCAATTTTGTTAAAAATTACATTAGATTATATTTAGCTTTCAATTTTTAATTGTAATGTAAAGCATAGTTTCTCTATGTATAATAACCTTTTAAATAGTAATTATCAAAACCTTTTATGCGAATCATTAAAAAAATTAAATATATTATATTTTAATAAAAGTAATTGAGTTTAAAGTAAAATATTTTTATTATTTATATTTTTTTTTAAATACATAAAGACATTGAATTGATTTAAATTATCACAGAATTATACAGAATATATGAAAATCAGTGTTAAATCACATTATAGAATTTTGTTTAACTATACATATAGTTGTTAGATAAAACCTATAGGTTTAGACAACTGGTAAAATTAAAATCAATTTAAATGTTTTGATAAAAAGCTTTAAATTGCAAAATATTTTGCAGGTTTTGCAATTTCGCAAAATTTTTATATAGTATTTAATAGAATTTTACCAAGTTATATAGTAGTATGATGCATATAGTCTAAAGCCATCACTTATTTATTTTGTGGCTAAATTTCATTTTTATAATAAAATTATGTGAAACAAATTTTATTGGTTAATATTTAAATCATATGATTAGAAAATTCAATGGACTAATCATTTTATTATTAAGAATTTACATAATCTATCACATTTTCAGATAGCCGCCGATGTGATCTATATTGTTTCACAGTATATAAAGCTGCAAGACCTGTTAGACCTTTTCTGTAAGCATCCATAAACCTTCAAGAATGATGAGTATATCGTCTAATTTGTTCTAAAGAAACAGAATTAAATGCTTCTGGAACTATTGTTTCTAATGCTTTGAATGAATAATCACAATTATTTCGAGCATATTGTTTAGCTGCATCTCAGAATATCTCAATATAATTAAGTTCACAATGGAACTTTAGATAAAATATAACCTTATGTCTCTGATTTTCAATAACCTCTTTTACTAATGGTCGTTATGCCAAAAAATCAGGTTGGAATGAAAGCATACGAACTGCATAACAATTAATTAAAATTGGTAAATGCTTTTTGCAATCATCACAAATTCATTTCAATTGACTTTGAGATCACAATCCACGCTCTTCTAAAACTAATTTTATACCTTTTGGCTGTCCACTTGGAAGATGCATTGATTGTACTATTACATCAAGTATTAATCTATCTTTAAATTTCCCTTTACCATCAGGTTTAAGATTCATTCATGAAGCAATAAGAGCATCTTCGGCATATGCTGCATGACTTGTTGCATTATCAAATGCAAATATACTAATATTACCTGGATGTAATTTTTCAAATATAGGAATTGCTTTTTC
>CAMKVN010003485.1:0-10383 GCA_946474995.1 Funneliformis geosporum
TTCTATAGTTGATTCATATAGCTAAAATTGATTGGAAAAAGGCTTGGAGATCTATTTTGGGTATTGTTTCGATTTTATCCCAGAACCCCCAAATTGGCTCTACTCCTTACTCATATCCCTTATAAGAACGTTCAAACATAATTTTTTTCCAGCTATTTATATTCTGATAATGCCAAATTCATCCTTATCAGGCTTATAACTTTACAAGTCCAGTACATCCCATTATTAATCTCATACTACAACTTCACTTGATCATCTCTTTCTTTTTTGTCATACATGACAAGCGTGAGCATTTGGTAAATAAAAGTTCATAATTTTTTCTATTGTGTTTTATTACAAACATAATATCTGGTCATCTCTCAGATCATCCATCACCTTTACTATTCACATTGACACTACTTTAGAGTTCAGAACTGCTAACGAATGTGGTTTTTCCTAGAGAAAAATTCTTTAATGTTGCTCGAAAGGCTAGTACTATCACATTAGTTATGTAAGTACCTTCATTTAAAGAATCCACAAAATTCATTCCAAATGCTGGATTATTCCAAGAATTGCTTCTAATGTTCATAAAAAGACATAACAATAAGCAGTGAGTAGAAAATAACTAGATATTACAAAATATCATAAAAATACCTACAATGTGTCTAAAATTCTTTCTGCAACTATTATGAGCTCATTCTTTGTTTCCTTTCATTTCCTATTATGTATAAGTTTTCTTGGTAAATCAATTTCATGATTCTCAATAAAAGTAGTAACAAATTCATTACATTTTCTTTTCACTGCAGACGAGAGAGATGAAGGTACCATTTGTCATGCTAGTTTCATAAAAGTATTCTTAAATTGCCTTGGTAGATTTTGTATAATTTCCGACTTATCAGAAATTACCTGACTAGCTAGAGAGTCCTTCCATGATAATTCAGCAATATTCACATTATTTATATTTTGGTATAGATACTGGTTAATCGGCGTCATTGTATTTTTCTTGAGTTTGGCCTTCAACTCATTTATATTTTTCTTTATCTTATTTGTGTTTAGAGGCATCTCTTTATTTGTTTTAATTGCTCTTATGTCACACAAACTGCAGACTTCTTCAAAAGCGATTTCAAACTAATATAATAGATGATGCATTAGTTTTAGTAATACAAGAATTTCATCATTAAAAAACGCATACGCTATCAGTACATATGCAACGTTATAGCCATCACGCTAATAAAACCCTGTGTGATACTAAAATAACTACATAATATCCTATGGACGAACCACTCCCTCATGCATCGAGAATTATTCTTAGGGCAGAGCTAATGGAATGATTAAAAACATAGGCGATAGTTTAAACACCCTCCATATAGTTCAAGAAAATAGTTTTTTTAGATGCAGGCTAATAGGATGAATACACTATCATTTCAACCTCGTTCCTAAAAGTAGATCACATAATATCATCATTTAGTGAAAAAAATATATTATAAAGGTTAACAACTAACCTGAGGAAGTATTTGAAGTAGTTTTAATTG
The DNA here is from genome assembly GCA_946474995.1 of Funneliformis geosporum. NCBI lineage: Eukaryota > Fungi > Glomeromycota > Glomeromycetes > Glomerales > Glomeraceae > Funneliformis > Funneliformis geosporum. The sequence goes on from CAMKVN010003485.1 coordinate 1,512, forward strand.
GTGCAAAGGTTTTTCAGAATACAAAATACTAGCAAATCCTATAGCCTGATCCACAATACTTCTCAAATCATTTTGTAAAATCCAGGGGCCTTCTTCTATTTCCTGATATATAACTGAGGTAGTAGTAATATGTTCTTGTTTAGCTGTTACTAAAAAATTGTAAATTTTTGAATATAATTCAGAAGACATAGTTTAGTATTATTAATATAGAATAAGCAACCTGAACGAAAAATTTCATATGCTATTTTTTTAAATGATTTTATGTACATTCTCTCTGGACTTGTATTCATGTTAGGGAAAAGAGACAGAAGAATATGCAATGCTTTTTACGCCAAAATTTTGCATTAGAGAATAGGGATATGCATTGAAGATCTTAACATTTAGAAAGGTATTGGGGGTAATGCATATATATATATATAGATTTTTTTGTCTATTTGGATTAGAATGACTGAAGAAAGGAAAAATATCCCTATGATCAAAGATCTTCAGGGTGAATAGCTATTAAGGTTTATCTTCTGCATTAAAGGAGAGGTCGATTTTATGTAAAAAATTATTTTATCGTACAAGCAGATGGTCGCACTTGCACAGATGATTGATAGTGTATAACTATTATATCATATATGCACTTCACATGTTTTATTATAAATTGGCAGGCGCAGGTGAATATGGAGCTAATATAATACATTTCCCTATATAGAACTATTTTTTATTTATGTATCTACTTCGATCATATTCTAAAAAATCTATAGATGGTTTTTCACCTGCAGGTAATATATTTCTACAGATTAGCTCTCTGTTTATAAAATAATACTAGATATGGTATTAGGAAACATTTTGAGCCAGCTCTGGGCTCTCTCAGGAAGTTCTATCTTTATACCACCAATTACTGTTAGGCGGAATATTAATATGTAAATCAAGTTGTTCCAACATTTCTATTCTGACTACTAGTGTACTAACTAGACTTTTTTTAGTATCAAGATAATATTCGGGATTCTATGCCCATTTTATTGTAGTATACCACTTTGATATATAATCTTTTTATTGTAATGTTTTTCTAGCATGAACAAAAAGTATCCAACCTAATCAATATAATAATTGATTTTTTTTCTCTTCCGCCCAAGTTATAGGAGAATAAAAGATATAATTATATAGTATATTAAAATAATCACTTTTTTAGTTAAATTTTATGAGTTTTCCATTAATATAATAATAAGCTTCATCACAAGGAATAATACCTAAATACTTTCACCTGTCAGGAGTATCGTCATTCTTCACCACCTCTCAAACTTGTTTTGCCAAAAATTTGGGTCTCTTCTTATAATTCCTGTAAGCTCGCTGGATAACTGTTGCATAGAAATTTTCAAAACTATAATTATGGTATTTAGAAATCAAGAACTCCCATGATTGCTTCATTGAACTTCCCTTCTCTTTTTCTCATATTCATACGAAAAAAATGTGTGAATAAGTTATATATTAATAAAATAATGGTCTATATTTAAAATATTTCTCAAAATCAGTCAGTCTTGCAGTTAAACAATCATGATTTCTATCCCATTTCTCAATCTTAACGTAGTATCTTTGGTTGATTAAGATGGTTTGTGAATGGTAGCAAGTTATTTTGTTTTGCATACTAAGACAAGATAAATAATCCACTTGTCATGTGTTTTCTTAGAAAACCTTCTGAATATTAATAAGAAGTTGTTGATAAAGGAGGATGATTTAATAAATAGGCCTTAGCCATGGAATATGATTCATCTTTGGTCTCGGTCTTGAAGCAAGAGCAATTCTAATGATTCTTCATCAAATCTTTAGACTCAACTTCATAGGCCCATCTACGCCATCCATCATAATAAACTTTTCTAGGTCTATGATAACCAAAATAATTTTCATTTAGCTCATCATTAACGTAATATGTTTTAGATTCTACTTGCCCAAATGAAGCGAAAGGCTGTATACATGATATAAGCTATATTCTCTAGAAAAAAGCAACTTTTGTAAAGGAACTCTTACACAATTAGCTTATTGTTGAGGTGTTTCATGAGGTCTAATGATAGACAAATAATCATATTGCTTTTCTATTTCAACCACTTTTTTAAACTGTTCGTTTAAACCTCCATTATAATAGTTAGCAACATGTCCCATATCATATCCAGGACAGATATTGATAGGTTTATGTACAGCTTTATTATAAATATTATCTAAAATGATCTTAACCATTAATCCAAGCATTTTGATAATTATATGTGATTATAGACAATAAATAAGACTTATAGCAATTTAGTGATTTATAGTGTTTTAACGAATATTTAGCGTTATAGTAGTTTGTAACAAGTATATTCTAATAAAATATCAGATTCATTTTTATTCGATTATTCGGGTGAAAACAGATCTATAATTTTTGATTTGGTTAAATTAAACCTGGATCACCGTGAACAGCACAGTGCCTTCAGCTAAAATTTGTATCACATATGATCTTCCTAAATCCCTACCAGTTTCTCGATAGTTTTAGAAGAGTTCCAGGAGCTGGCAAGTTTCTATGCACAGCACCTTCAGCTAAATCATGAGATGATCAGCCGATCAGATTTTTTTATCAGATAAATACCTATTTTTCTGATGGTAGAGTTTGGACACAGTGTCCGGGCTCGTCAAAAATGCGCAGAAGCGGGATCAGCATCTGGTTAAATTTATCTCCGAAACCCCTCCCTTGATCTTTGATCTGCGGGAGATAACCTATCCAGTTAGCTTGCTCTGATATCATGCTTTACATATTACAGCTAAACAATCTGGAGAACTATGTTTCCGGTGGTTGAGGCTTCTGCTTTAAAATTTCAATTTCAGCAATTATATAATCTTTTTCATCTTTGTTCATAAATAATATGAATAGACTGTGAAGAAAAAATCACGTATGCGTGACCATTTGTCACATTGACCACTTTTGCCTAGAAAAATTTTGTGAAATATTTCCTCCTCATGCAAGTAAGCGAAAAAACAAACAAACGAAACTAATAAAATTTGATCAAATCTACCGCCACTGCACAAGTGCACATCATTAATACTATTAATCAAACGAACGACTATATCTGCATAGTAAAAATGGAGCATGTTTGCTTGATTTCTCAGCTTAATTCTAAAAAAAACGTTATCACAATGCTAATCCGTTTTCCTGGCCTTTATGCGAACATTATTATTCTTGGCTCAAATTTTCGTCACATGCCACTGATGTTACGAATAATTTACCTAGCATTGAGTTTTGGCTGAATGAATCATAATTATGAAATATAACGGTGAAACGTATTAATGGAGTGATATAGATAAGCGAAATTTTTATTAGATATTTTGATGTTAGTAAAAGTGATAGAACAAACAATTAATTAGCTTTAGAAATTATTCGAAAGCAAAGAAATAATATGATGCAGGACTCACATTAATAGTTTAGGATTCACATACTCTCTCCTCCCTCTTTCATTAAATATTTCGATTGCTAATCTACACTTTTTGATTCGTTAAAAGTAAAAACATTATATTATTTGCTATGTTGTATATGGATTTGCTCATCAAAAAAATAAAATACATGTATCAATTATGCTATTAACTAACAATTATTTTTTATTCAGATTTGTACATATGTGATTATACATTTTAAAATACGTTATCAGAAGGTTTTAGTCTTCATATCTGATATTATTGATATTTTCAAATATTTGACTATAAAATTGTGGTCGCGATACAAGCGACGGAGTGTAAATTTTTTTTAAATTTTCTCTTTCAACAATAATTATATTTTTATTATTTAATACTTCATGACTGAGCGTTCCTAAGTTTCTCTAAACCATGAAAATCAGATAAATATCATTTTCGGTTATTTTGAGTTTTCCCACAGAAGATTTATCATAAAATGATCCATTTTTCCATGCATCAGTTTTACTTCTAAGTTTATTGCGTAAATATCTTACATGCATAAGGTATTTCCTTCTCGTATTTTTATATTTATCCAATATTTCATTACTTTCTAATGTTATTTGATGGTCTCAATAAGTAAATATGCATTCAATGTTGATTGCGATATAGCCAGATTCGTCTGCTTTTCTTTCAAATATAACCATGTCAAACCCACTATTTTTCAATTTTTTGGGAACGAATAAATAATCAATAAGATTCTCAAAAAATTTTCCGGATGAATCATATATTGTATCATTCAGAGGGAATTCTATTTTCTCATGATAATATGCAACTTCTCTCTTTCTTTGTAGCTGTATCTCAATTTTTTCTTGGCCTTTGTCAGATAAGCTATAAATCTTATGAAGACTTATCTTCTTTCCATTTTCATGAAGCACACGGTATAATAATTCCCAGTTTGCATGAAAACTTTCAAAGGGTTTTCCATCCATTACTTCATCATCAAAAGATGATTCTATAGTAAGTAGGCTTTGTAGTATATTAGTGATAGTTTGCGTATCACCACCATCATTATTGTTTAAACAAAAATATTGTAGACTAACTGGTGATAAGATGAAAATAACAAACTGGGCTTCACTTTTTTCAGTAAGTGAATTAACGTAAACTCTGAAAGAAATGAGGGCTGAAATGCTTAATTGTTCACTATTAATATTTATAATATGACTTAATCTTACTATTTTTCCTAGTAAAGTCATTTTAATTACAGGAAAAGATATATTCTTATACCATTCTTCAATATGCTTTATCAAGATTGCGATAAGAGAACTGTAATTGTGAATTTTCTTGGCTTTTTCATTGCTATTAAAAACTTGATAAAATTTTTCTAGGGTCCTCGGATGTCCATTACAATTGGCAATACATTTTTTAATGACAAACAACCTACGCTCTTCTAAGTTTAAACTTCTTATAATTTTATTAAATAATTCTGCCGATTCTGAAATCTCCAGTCTTCTTAATGGTATCCATTCGATTTCTCTACCTGAGTCAGTCATATTACTTTGCACATAAACTGCATCAAACATGGTCAGGATAAAATTAAATTTGATCAACTCTTCTCTGTCTTTCGCAAATCCTTGGTAGGGATTATAGAGATGATTTAAGAATTTATTAACTTTAGTTTGTTTTTAATTTGTATCAGTGTCTGACAAAATTTTCATAGTCTCATCAATGCATAGAAATACTCGTTTATTCGAATGATATAAGATGCTTTGAACAGCATTCATAAATTTTATTAAAAAATTTTAAATATTTTATTTTTTAGAAAAAGGAAAAGATTTTTATTTTAATTTTTAAATAAATTAAATTTATATAATATTATATTATAATCATATTTTACATAATGAATATCATAATACAAGTGAATTGGTAAAGTTAGCTATATATAATCTAAATGCATATTTGTGTTTGATCTCAAGAGGGTAGATGCATTTATAAAGAGTTGACTATAGTTTTTTTAAAGTAGTTATATATTAAAATATTTTAAAAATATATTTAATATATATTAATTATAAATAAAATAAATTGATTTTAAAATTATATAATAATTAATATATTTTTTATATTACTTAATTAATTTATAATAATATTTAAATTTATTATTTATAATTTATATTATGACTATTTTTTTTTTGAATTAAGTAATTAAGCTTAAATATAGAATTTATTAATTATAAGATAATAAATAGGATAATAATTTTTAACTAAAAATGTTTTTTAATTATAAAATTTTATTTATTATTATTATAATATATTATTAGGTTTAATATATAATATTTTATTAAATATATAAAATATGATTACCAGTAAAATCATATTACAGATTATATGATAAACTATTTTATTTATTTAATAAAAAATATTATTTAATTTAGTTAAATTACTTTATTATAAAAAAATTTAAAATTCATTTAAATTCAATAATTAATTTAACTCAAATTCAAATAATTTTTAGTATAAATTTAATATAGTTATATTTTTTTTAAATTTTTATTATTTTTATTAAAATAAATATATATATTTATTTAAAGATATAAAATTCACTATACAGTATATATATAATTCAGTATATTTAAATATAATTTTTAAGCTAGACTAATAAAGTATTCTATAAATAAAAAATTCTTTTTAGATTAATAAGTATTAATTAATATTTAAGGAATAATTAATTTAGAAGCATCTGAATGAACCTTTCTTTGGCTGATTAATCGTATCATTCATTGATATAATCAGAGTTAATTTTGGATAAAGAATATTTCCATGTGAAAATAATTGCTTTGCGAGATTGTATATAAAAAATTCGATTAATAAACAAATTCAGGAGTTTTTTTTTTTTGAATGATAAATTCTTTTTTAAAATTTGTAATTTGGGACAATTGACTCAAATTGCTGTCAAACAACTATAAATATTCAGCTTCATTATTGTTTCTTGATAATAATGGTCCGTGATTTAAAAGATTCTTGTTTCATAGATTTACATCATTTCAAATTGGTATTTGATGTAAAAAAAATTCGAACGCGAAATGTTAAAGGTTCGTTAAGTCAATTACAATATTGATTTATAGAAAGTTACACGAGTTCAGGATGGAAAAAAATTTGCACTTCTTCTTATTCCTCTTTTAGACAATTTGCGTTCATTATAGATTAGTTACACGGGTTTTAATTTATACGTTGGTTAGTTTGACCTTTTATGTTATTTTTGCATACAAGTTTGTTCATGACAACTTCCATTGATGGAAAAGAGTAACAGAATTCAAATAGAATTTGATTTATCGGAAAATTTGCCTGTGTTTCGGATCTTTAGTTTTGATACGAAATTAAATTCTATTAATTTACATTATGTAATCCAATCGATGTAATAATTATTTCTTTTATCCGAAAATTCTACTATTTATGTTATCATATTATCAATCATAAAATCATGATTTTAACCAAAAAAATTGTTTCGGCAAAAAAACCGATTACGGTACTTTCCGATTTTTACAGCTGATTATGTCGTACATAAATAACAATTACTGAGCTTGGGATGACAATTTGAGGCTTATTTGGCTTATTTAAAAAATATAAAATTATGTAAACAAAAATTACTTTCATATTGTTTATTATTGATAGTTTCAATATGTAGGAATCCGATCTCTTTTTATTATGTTCGCGTGACAGTTCGGAACATATCAACACATTGTTATTATTATGCCTCCGACCTATGGGTTAAACACGAGATTTTATAGAACCCATTGAAGTTTCCAGAAATCCTTTGTAGTGAAACTTTTTAAAAATATTTTCACTAAGCAAACTTCAATAGGCCCTTAATCAGTTCCGGCTTGCAGGCTTGGGTATATATTGAGTAGTCGTTCTTTAGGAGGTTCCCAACTAAATATCTTCTCGTCTTACTCGGAAAAAAAATTTTTTTTTCAGTTTCCTGTACATTTTGTTAAAGCAAAGACCTCTTTTTTTAACTCTAAACTTTTTAAAAATAATTAAAAATAAATATCAACAATGACTGGTCGTGGTAAAGGAGGTAAAGGACTTGGAAAGGGAGGCGCTAAGCGTCATCGCAAAATCCTTCGTGACAACATTCAGGGTATCACCAAACCTGCCATCCGTCGTCTTGCTCGTCGTGGTGGGGTAAAACGTATCTCGGGTCTCATCTACGAAGAAACTCGGGGTGTCTTGAAAGTGTTTCTTGAAAACGTTATTAGAGTATGTATATATATATATAATATAAAGAGTAAAGGGTAATCTTTCTTTTTAAAGGCATTATAGTATGGTTTTAATTGATAAATTTTCTTCTTCCCATACAGGACGCTGTTACCTATACAGAACACGCCAAGCGTAAGACCGTCACGTCTCTTGACGTTGGTAAATATCTCGTTGTGGTTATATTTATTTGATATTCAAGCTTTTATTTATTGCTGTATTCTTTTTCACGAAAATTATTGATCATTGATGTATTTTTTTTTCATTTTTATCAATAGTATACGCGCTTAAACGACAAGGACGTACTCTTTACGGTTTCGGTGGATAAACTTTTTGTTCGTCTACATATGGATTTACTCTAATAAAAAGGCGAAATTCTGCTTTGATTAATAATACATGGGTCGGTGAAAAATAAAAAAAAATTATATATATATATACTTTTTACTTTATCAATTATAATTGCTGTATATAGGGAAAGATTATAAATTCTTTATTATTTTCTTTCCAATTCCATCTCTACTCTACCATTTGCGTTTAATAAAGAATATTCCAATACCCTTGTTAACACTTTCACCTATAGAATAGAGAGATTTAACAGAATGTAAATGGAATAAAAAAAAATTATTTTCAAAATTTGCTGTTTCACAATTAAAATTATGTAATTGTGTAATTGTGTTCATTTTTATTGATGTAAAATCGGTGCTAATGTGTTTAATTGTCTTCGCATCATCATTTATTCAATTTATTTTGATTTCTTTTTAATGATGCTGATGCGAACATGGAATACTTTGGATCGAAAAAAAATGAATTTTTTTTTGCCGAATCTGTGATGTTATTATTAATCTAAATACTCAAATTCATTTATTTTATCAAGGTACTACAAATTTCTTTTAATAAAGTCGATTTCGGGAATATTTGAAATAAAATTTTCAATAATAAATTGTACTACTTTTATCAAATTAACAATTTATTCTTATCCAATCATATAAGTTAAATTAGTTAATTGTATGTTTCATAATTATTTTTTTCTTTTAAATGAGCTTTTATTATAATTAATTTTATATTCATCATCATCGCCGGTTTCATATTTTTTATATAAGTTCTAAATTAAGAAAGATAATTGGAAATTTTCTTTATTTATTATGTGGGAGGTTTGCTAGGAAAATGGGGCTCTGAGCATTTTTTATTAAAATTTTAATTTTTATTGCATTTTAGTTTTTGA
>CAMKVN010003486.1:0-10382 GCA_946474995.1 Funneliformis geosporum
ATTTTGATATAGAATCATTAATTACATATACAAACCTTATAAAAAATGTATCATTTCCTTATTTCAATTTCTTATAGGATTGCTTTTACACTTATTCTTTTCTTATATATCTTACATAAAAAGTTTTAATATTACTTGCATTAAAAAATTCAATTGGATATATAATATGAGAGATAGTCAGTAGAAAAAAGGAAAATCCAAATTTTGATCAAAATTTATATTATTGAACTATTTGACTGATTTTGATCATGTGTACAAATTTAGCTTAATAATAAAAATTAACAAAAATTTTAGATTTTCACCTTTTTTACTGACCACCTCTCATATTATTATTTTTTGATTTATGTAAAATTTATGTTATTTCAAATTTCTTAATAATTCCATATATATTAGATTTCAAAAAATAATTATTTTAAACAATATAAAAAACATAAAAAATTTTCTTCTGCAGAAAAATAAACAGGATTATTGGTATCTATTAGTTGATGATAATCATCAAATAAAAAATTTGTAAAATATGTTAAATTTTATTTATGGATCAATAGAAAGTTAATCTATTGAATAAAAATAATGTAATAAATCTTTAGAATTATCACAATGTAATATTCAAATTTAATTTGATATCTATACATTCAAAGTACAAGAAAAAAATTTTTTTTTTGGTTTGAATATTGTTATTTTTTATTTTTATTTTATTTTATGTAAAATTTATATGTTATTTCAAATTCCCTAATAATTCCATATACATCAATTTTCTAAAAAATTATAAAAAAATAAATCATTATAAAATATATGGAATTATGATACAGAATCATCAATTACATATACAAATCTTATAAAAAATATATCATTTCCTTATTTTTGATTTTTTATAGGAAATATAATCTTTAAGTTTTTCATAATAAAAACAATATTATCAAATACTTTAATACATTAAGGATGGTATACTTTTAATATTTCACATCTATATTACCCAATATATAGTACTTGAATATTATATCCATTTAAATACTAAAAATGTTTAGTACATCCCAGTTTTTGTGAAAAAAGTTATATATTTATTGTAAGAAATACACCTATGCTATTGAATTATTTATGTTTCAAAGCTCTTTAACTTTTTTTCTCTTAAATTATGCAAGTATTTATTGTCAAATTGGAAATGCAAATCACAAACTCTTAATTTTAATAAATTATTATTTACTTCTTTTAATGATATCTTAATCTATTTACTATGTCAAAAAGGTTATGCAATACTCTTATAGTTTCTTTCTTTTACTAACATCTTTACTTGACATTAATGAAATCAATTACTACACATGCAATGAATTCTTTTTGTTTTAAATTTGTTATAATTTTATCAAATTCATTGTTATTATTATAGTAAGATTGTATTTTCTCACTTTAATTCTCACTTTTACTTTTAAAACCTGATTCTGTATAATTATCTGAATCAGAATCACTAATTTCATTATCTTCAAGTATTTTATGTAAAAGCTAATATTACATTCACAAGAGTCAATAAACTCAGATTCATTATCTACATCATTACTTTCTATATTATTATTACACTTTCTTCATCATCTTCTAATTCTTCTAACTTCTCTGTAAAAGTTTCAAAAGGAAAATGTAAAGAAAAATTGTCTTTATGTTCAAACATTTGTAATTATTAGTTTTTTTGAAAATCGAAAAAATAGGATAAAGTCAGACCTGAAATGCTAACTTTTTTTTGCTTATATAAAGACAAAAATATTTTTTTTATGATCTCTTTGGTTGATTATCTTAGTGTTATAAACTATGGTGAGATAGCATTTTCACGTGTCAAATTTGACAATTTTTCATCTATAAAACCGTTTTCCTAGTAGCTCAATATTTTTCTGATCTTGATAAAAATTAATACACTGTAGCTCCAACATAAGATGAAATTATATATAAAATTTCAGTATACATTATTTATGTAAATTTTTTTATTTTAAAAAAAAACGGTTTTATAAAAAGTGATCGACATGGATATTAAAATTAGCCGATCCGTGACATGATTAGTGTTTTAGTTTAAATATTTTAGTTTAAAATTTATTCTAATAAATAATTTAAATAATTATTATATATATATATAATGATTTTTATTTGATTAAACTAAATGAAATTCAGTTAAAAGAAATTAATCATTTGGTTAAATATTATAATTCAGTTAAATGGTCTAATGATCATTATTATTAAATTTTTTTTTTATAGTCAACAAATTCTAGGGTAAGAGTAGAAAGATCATCAATAGCAGTTTGATTATTTTTCTTGACAAAATTCTTTAAAGCCATTTTAATTTCCGACCTTAATGTTACTTTAATGAGTTTAAAATAAGTTTTAAATAGGATTCTAATCAAAGTTAATTAGGTAAAAGTAAATCATTATAAGCTGTTAGCATGTAATTTTGGCCGGACATGTATAATTTCAGTTACCTCCGGTTGGAATTATACCGAAAAGGAATGAACTACACGTAAACTTCTTTTTCGGAATGTTCGGAGACTAGTTTATTTAAAAGTATTTGTTTTGCTTGTTGGATATTTCCAAAAAGATCTATCAAGGTGAACAATAAATACAATAAATCTCCTGATCGCGTCAGTGAGTTACGTGGTCAATCCGGACCGATCTAGAATTTGAAATCCAACGATTTGATTGGTCAAATTATTTAGTCACACGACAATTCAGTAACGTTACTATAGAAAGGAATTAAAATAAAAAAGCCTCGAAAAAGCAGGCACAGAATTAATTCGATAGAAAATTGGGAATTTTATGCAAACATTGCCCAACCCTATTTTTAAAAACACCTTTAAAAGTTGCAAATAAATTTGGACGGCAAATATTTTTTCGGCAAGATACCGAATAAAAAAGTTGCATGAAACATTGCGGAGTTTTTGCGGCAAAAAAATTTCATTTCCCGAACAAGTAAATAAAGATTGCATCAATCTAAGGTTCAGACTATTTTTATTCACGATAATAAAGGCGAATTTCTCAATTGCTATGCGGTGTATATTATATTTTAAGATCTATTTAATTTGTAAAAAAATTGAAATTGCGGCCAAAATGCTTTAATATTTTTTTTTGCTCAAAGTTCAAAACAAGAAAAATAATATAATTTTTTTTTTGGATGGATAGACATAACAAAAACAAAACATAATGTATATGGTAGATTTTCATGAATATCGAAAAAAAAAATTTAAGCTTAATGATTAAATGATTGCGATTTGTGATGATTATCGCATACTAATATAAGAAAGATTTAGTTATATTCGATCTGTATGTCCGTGTTGACAACAAGGTTGTTCTTTTAGTTATCATTGATCCTCGATTACATAGCGCACATTTGATACGCGACACACATAATATATTAGTATAATCAATGTTTAATGAATTTTCCAAGAAAGTAACTTGACAACTTGGGAAGTAGAACACTAGTTTCACTTTTTGATGAACATTACGAATGTGATTTTAGAGCTCAAAGAAAAGAATTATGAATATTAATTATTCTTTAAAGCAGCAATTATAACAAAAAACATAGATTAGTTGACATGATAAAAAATTTTTTATAGTCAATTCATTGCATTGCAAGATAAGCCAATGACCGTTTTAAAAAATTTGATAGTCATTGTAATACCGAGAATTAGAAATTTTAATTTCTTCATGCTTCTTGAATTACTCCAGAATTCAAGCATATAATTTTTTTTTCATTTATAATAATAATAAAAATTTGATTTGATTCGAATTCACATCACCAACTTTCACAAAATAAATATCAGACATTAAAATCACTTGAACTCTAAATGAAAACACGGTTGTTTAACATTGCATAACGTATTAAATGCTTCCGCTTCCAAATCGCCAAAATATAAAAATGAATTCTCATGTTGCAATATATATTTTATATTGGTGTCCGAGCACCATTCAAGAAACCTCAACCAGGGAATAGACGAGGAATATAAAAAAAAAATTTATAATGAGCTTGTAAAATTCTATAAAAGTAGCATCCGAGCACCTACTTTGTGAAACTGACAATCGGAATTCCTGAAAATAAATGTTCATTTATTTTTTTTTTTTGTGTTTCTTGAGATGATCCAATCCTATTGATTTCCTTTTTTTTATACATCTAAACTTCCCGAAAAAAAATTTTCATCAAGAGTTCGAAATATATATATATATATATATATACTGTGATTATTTTGAAATATCCTTTCGCAAAAATTTTAAATAAACACCACAGAAAAAAAATTCGACACGATTAATACAGGGTTGGTTGAAAATTGGAATTGTGTAAATTGGGAAATTCCCGATTAAAAATTGTAAAGAATTGAAAACCCATGATCTAAAATGCAACATAATTAATAGATTGTGTAAGCACGTCCGGTGACGATCGACATTCGCGGTTCCGAATTACGTTTGTGTAATTATTATTATAAATTATTTTTTATTCTATTTAATGCTTTAGATCGTAACGTAATTAATAAATGAATTCCAAGGAGTGAATTAATTCGATATAAACGCGTATAATATGACGTGATGGTGTCCCCATATTTGTTTACAATATCTCAATAAGAAAGATTTTAAAGTTTCTTTGTCGACCAATAAATTTTATTATTATAAAAGACACCATATTCAACGCTATGCGGATTCCGATCCACTTTAATGAGAAAAATATCTTGGCGATAATCAGATAGTAACGGGCCGCATGCCAATTCCCCTACATTGCACTACAATGTAAATGAACCAACCACTAAAATTATGCTTGAAATGAGGTTAAATAGTATATAATAAATGACCAGGTCAGCGCCGATCGTTGTCTATTTCGCATTGACAATCTATACTAAATTAAATGTATTACCTTTATTTGATGCTTTCCGTTTGTAGCAACATTACTTTTCGAATTAGTTGAATCTCCAAATTATGATACCGGTTTCTCTTTGAGTAGGGCTGAACTTTTTTTTTTTTTATGTACATGTACAGAGTAAAGCCACTTTTCTCATAATTTCAACAAAATTTGTTTCTAAATAGAGTATTTATACAGTTAATGTATAATGTTACACAAAATGTCTGTTGTTATCCACTGAAAATCATATAAAAAAAAATAATTATCCCTCCCTTTTTTAAACTGTAAGTCAGTAAACTTTATTTATATATATATATATATTTTTTAAAATTAAAAATCGAAACCTTTTCATGTAATTTTTTTTCAAAAAAAAAAAAATAAAATTTTCATAATTTTTTTTTCTTTAAAAAAAAAAAAATCTTTTGTATTTAAACTTGCTCTTTTTTTTTTAAAAAAAAAAACATATTTATTACAAGGGCAAGTTTTTATACTACAAAATATAAACTTTATCTCTTTCAATTACTTTTTTTTTTTTTTTTAAAAAAAAATTATTTTATTTAATTTTTAAAATCCATTTCATTTAAATATATATATATATATATTTTTATTTAATCCTTCGCGTTACTTTTTACTCAAATATAAAGAAAATTAAATTTCTCCCACTCATTTAATTTCTGATATGATGTCTTCAGCCATTCCTAGTAAGCGTACACGCTTATCCGAACTAGAACAAACACACCAACAACAAAATCTTCAGAACCTCCAACAACAAAATTTACAACAGTTTAATCAACATTCTCAATTACGCCAAATGTATCCGAGTCCAAATCAACATCAGCATCAATTGGTTCCTGGAGAATTCATTCAATCCCCACAAGTTCAACAGCAACAAAAAGAATCCGAGTCTCCGCTACTGACGCAACAAGATATTCACCGCCTTGGAAGAGGGATTGATTTATTAATCGATGCTATAATTCCAAATAAAAGTCAACAAGCCAAAGAAGCAGCTACAACTATTATCAATTCACTTTCTTCTTTAAATTGTTCTGATAATCTAGCGACACAAAAAAATGATTCGAATTTCACCCAAAATTCAAACTCAAATTCACTTGTATTAGACATGCCAAATCTTAATGAACCGACGCAAAATAAATCAGAAAAGATCGCGTCTCCATTGTGCCAATTGTTAAATCACACATACCCAAATAGTATAGTGGAATTGGTTAATAAACTCTCTAAAATGTCTTTGAATCCCTTAGATTTGCCTGTAACTTCCTCTTTATCCTCTTCAACAAATATTACAAAGTCGATAAGTAATTCCTTACCGAAGAAAGTACCTTCTTCAATACCTGCTAACAATCCCTCCAAAATATCTCCTCCATCAAATGAATTATGTCAGCAATTAATGCAAGATTATTTTAATCATTTCAACACCACAATTCCAATATTGGATCGTCGAAAGTTTATCGATCACTGGCGTAATAAAAATACCAAACACTCTCAACTATTGGTCGCTTCCACTTTAGCTTTGGCTGCCGCAAGGTATTCCGATGACCCTTCCATTCAAAAAACTCACGATAAGCCTGGTGGCATTTTTTTTGATTCTGCAAAGGTTAGTTATAAAGATTATTTAAATTTAGAATTAATTATAAACCAGGTTCTGACGCCAATATCAATTTATATTATAGAAATTACTCGATACGATGTACGATAAGCCTCGGTTGGAAACCGTGCAAGCATTATTATTGCTTTCTCACGCAGAGTCTAGTTTATCACGCATAGATAGCAGTTTTATGTTTTTAGGCATGGCTGGTAAGATTTAAATCTAAAATTTAAACAGCATGAGACTTTATAATCAATATCAATATCAATATTAATATATATATATTTTTTTTAAAATAAAAAGTTCAGATGGCACATACGTTGCACCTTGGTCGTAACGAATCTTCTAATTTTATTCCCGAGGAAGATGAAGAAAGGCGTAGAGTTTTTTACTGTGTTTACTGTTGTGACAGATGGATTTCATTTATAATGGGAAAGCCATACTCGATCGACAATATAAACATAAATGTTCAATTACCATCATTACCCTCATTCGATCCACCAACTCGAAATTTCTTTATATCCTTCATAAAGTTATCACATATAATTGGAGAAATTTGGAAATTTGGTTATTCATCACAACCAAAGGCAGCACAATCAAATTGGATTGGTCACGCGATGGACCAAAAGAGTATGTTGAGACAAATAAGAGCTGCATTAGCAAAATGGTTGAAAGAATTACCTGACGAATTACAATATCAATATTTACCAAACACCGATACTAAAAGTTTATTTCAATTGGCAAGATTTTCTGTTCATGCGGGATATATTAATATCCTGTTTCATACTTGTATTATTTTATTACATCAACCTTATTTGACTCAGGCTTATGACAATCCAAAAATTGAGGCAAACCAAGGTCCAATTAAAACTTGTCTTACTGCCGCGACCACTATTACAGATATTGCAAAGACAACGAGGCATTTTGATAATAAAGCATTTTGTAACTTTTTATTCCCAATATATGGAATATTACAATCTGCTGTAATGGAAATGGTCATCATGAATGGTTCTGCTGAACATGCTCAAAGTGCAAAGAAATCTCTAAATGATACTTTGGAAGAATTAAGATCTGCTGCAGATAACGCTAATTATGGTTCTCTTCAAGAGATTGTAAAAGAATTAGAATGTATTATGATGATCGCTAATGGAAATACTGATAGTAGTCATATTTCAATTCCATTTCCACTGGTTTTACAAATGTTAGAATTTCAATCTGCCCAACAAAATAATTTCCAACATTCGCAAAAACCATCTCCCATTAATAACAATAGTAATAGTAATAATAATAACAATAATGCATCTTCCAATTCATCATCGATAAATCAATACTCGGATGATAATGATTTCATGGATGACTCTCTAAGAATTGAATATCCAAATTCAAATGGAGATAATTTAATTGATAATGAATCTAATTCTTCGATAACTTTGAATAGTTTACAACGATCTTCAGCGAACACAAATTCGTCGCCGCCCTTACAGCAGCGATCAGAGATACAACAATTACAACAAACTCAACAAGTAATAACTCAACAAATACAATCACAATCAAATGTGTTTATGATGTCATCGCCAACTTCCAATACAATCTTTAATACATCGTCACAAGATAATACAACGCCAGCAGCCAATTCGTTACAACCATATCACCAACTTTCATCGTCATATAGTGGAAGTAACCAACACGCTCATGATATTTCATCACAATCTGGTAACTCTCAATGGGAATCTTTTTATAATGATGATTACATGTTTGACGTAAATCAGGGTAATGTTAATAATGTTAATACAAGCAATACGGAAGTTACAGCTGCTCCTCATCATGTCATTGATGATTTATCATTATATTCTACTTCCCCGAGTTTAATACATACCTCACAAACGAGTCATCATCATCGTCTTCATGATGGGAATGGTGGTACTTAGTAAAAAAAAAAAATTGAAATAAAATAAAGGGCATATATATTAAACGCGAATAAAAAAAGAGGTTTAATGAAACTTTTGTAGTTTCTTAAAATCATGTTTTTAATTTTGTAACACTTGTATGTACTAATAGGATGTGATATAATAAATATATATAGAAATATATATTTAAAAAAAAATATATAATATATCTGTATTTTAAAAAAAAATAAAAAACTATTTATAAATTAAACATTTAGTTTGGTTTAACTTATTTTATTTATATAAAAAATATAATATTTTTATAATAAATAATTAAACAAATAATTTTTTTAAAATAATAATAATTATTGTTTTATAATTTTCTTTTTATATATTATAATAGATAATAATTTTCAAGCTGATATTACTATTTCAAATTATGTGATAAGTGATTATCACTTTGAATTACTAACCACTTTTTTAATTATATATTCTTTCATTGCTTATAAGAAAGTCTTTTTTACTCTTATTATAGAGGTCTTAATATAAAATGCTTAAAAATTAATTTAAAAATTATATTTAATATATAAATTTATTTTATATATATTTTTTTTTTTATAATTTTTTTTTTATAAAGTTTATTTTTTAAAATTATTAAATTTATATAAAATAATAAATTTTTTTAAATACTTATTTCATTTTTAAATATAATTATTTATTAAAATTTATTTAATATTTAATTATTTAAATTATATTAATTTGTTTAATTTATATTAAATAATAATAACTTATTTTATATAATGTAAAACCTTTATAATAAATAAATAATTAAAAATATTGAAAAAATCTGATTATATGATTAAATTTTAATTTAGTAAGGTCTATTTATAAAAAGGAATCAATTTATAAAATAAAAAAAATCTTATCATATGATATTTAATAAGCTAATCATAATTAAAAACATAATTTTATTTACTAATATCTAAATCAAACTCATTATAAATACTATCAGAAACATTCCTATTTGATTATATTTTTTTATTACAAATTATGCTATTTTACTTATAATTTTCTTTTTATATATATCTATATAACACTAAGATTTAATGCATAATGACAAATTATAATTAATGAAACTGAATCTAAAGCTTTAAGAATAAAATATTTACAATGTTATCTAATATATTATTTAGTTATATTCTAATACATTTTTATATAATTTAATTCATAAGAATATTTTAGATAAAAGATACATTTGTATCTTTAATTTCTATTTAAGTCTATAATTTAGATTTCTGTATAATAAAATCAGTATATAATAATAAAATTCAATACATATAACAGTTTACTCTTTGAAAATCTGTTATTTTTCTTTTTCCTTATATAATTTACAATTTTCAATTAAACTATCTTTTTATAAACCTCTTTTATGAGAATTTGTTACATATCTTTAACTTGATTTGGATATTGTAGATGAAGAGGTCAAATTTTATCATGTCAAGATGATGAAAATATCGATCAAATTGAAGTTCATGATCAAAATCTAGATGTTGAATTTCATGAAAATAATTGAAAATATTAATGATATTGAAAATTTTGACAATTTTGATGATTTAGATATAATTTCAGATAATGAAGAAGAAGAAGATGATGATGATATTATTAGTCAAAACTATGAAAAAGAAGAAAATGATGATCTTATTGACAAAGATAAAGATAATAACAATGAAAACGTAATGCAAATTAAAGATCATAATATTATTAGCCAAGAAGTTATTAATGGCCTTTAACTTTTATATTTAAAATTATTACATAACTTTACAGAAGCGTTATTTGATAGTTTTATGAAAAAATTTATTATGAAAAAATTTGCAAAAAAAGGCCTTAGTTTGTATTAAGTTAAAAAATTATTAAAAAGATTAACAGAACTTGTTTCTATCTTTTATGATATGTGTGAAATTTCTTGTACAGTGAACTCTTGATATAACGAATTCTAGGATCTGGATATCAACTTCGTTATAAGCTTATAACGAATTTT
>CAMKVN010003487.1:0-10380 GCA_946474995.1 Funneliformis geosporum
TAAGAAGCGAAAATGTATGATAGACGAATTCAATGCTAAAGTGGATTCGAAATGATGTGACTACCGACCATTGGGCGTCTTCGACGAATTTCTCCTTAGTAATCCTTTGCTTATTCCTTTTGTTTCTTCTTAATTATTTATCTTAATTGTAAATTATGATTTACGAATAAAAGTTTTGCAAGTATTGTAAATGTTTTGTGATACATGTATTAAATGACGTCGTAACTTATAAATTGAATGCTTTCGTTGAAATTCATGAATATTATTAAATTCAATGAAAAATGACCAACTGAACCACCACCGATTTATAAGAAGCTTTTGACTCTTAAAAACCGAAATGTTACTTTATTACATTAACAGCTATATTTCATAAGATATTATAATTTAGGGGCACAGTATTACTTAAAATGATAAATCGGCTTGTAATAATCAACAGATTCCATTTAACTGGTAGTGTGTAAGCGCGAAAGAGGTTTCCCTATTGTATGTCTAAGTTACCATTTTTCAATTGAGTCGTAAAAAATAACATTCTCTTGACAAAGAGTGATGGACTAGTCCAATCCAAGTATGGAAATTAAGTCCTTTTGATATGCGGCTTTTGCTACATATTCAGGATAACAGAATGAGGAAAGCATGATCCTTGTATGTGATTATGGAATCCATGGACTTACATATAAGCATTACAATAAGAATAGCAAAATGACAGGTGGTTATTGTCATCATCTCTTTCCTACTTGTCATCATCCATACGATGGCTTGAAATGCTCAAAGATGTTTATTTTGTTGTTTCTCGTTGAACATTGGCAAAAATGAAGCAAAAGATCTTATAATTTGATTCAGACATTAGCTCCTCGACATGCAGATACGTTGACAACATATTTTACCTAAAAATCGAAACAAAATCACATTTAAACAGCAAATTATTTTTTAGACTTACTAAAATAACACTTGCCTTTAAAAAAGGGATTATAATAAAAAGGTTGTTCAAAGATTATCAATAACCATTTAACCCATCCTTTTTACGTCATATTGTAAATAATTTTAATGAAAATTTTTTATTTTTGATAAAAATTTAAGAAATCATAGTTAATAAAGTATGCATGAAAATTCGATCGAAAGGAAAAGGTAAAGCGATGGTTGATATTCTTAATTTCTAATCACGATACGCGTTCCTTATATCCATTCGGCTGGCGTACTATAAAAATCTTGTTTATGTGGTAGAACTGATCTGCACAACGTGTAGCTTTTCACTCAACTTCTCAATACAAAAATTAACCTTCACAATATGCAGTATATGCAGTAAATAACATTAGTTCATTTAGTAGTGTTTCTTGCTTTGATAATATTAATAAAACTATAAAAATGTATAACTTAATATATTAATTAATATAATTAAAGATAAACTAAAACTTCATCGATGAATATTTAACTTTAAGATATAAGTTATAATTTAAAAAATGATTTATTAAATAGGTAATATTCTAATAATAAATTATAAAGATATTTAGAAGAAGAAGTATTCATAATAATGAAAATATTTAATTAATAGCATTACATTTACAACAACATAAATTTGATATAACTGTTTATAGATTTTATAATTATATATAGATTTAATTATAAAAATGTAATATAAAAGTTTGTAAATAATTATAATTTAAGAGATTACAACTTAGGATAAAACCAGTTGCAATACTATTATAAATAAGGATGCTTGCCTAAACCTCTTCAAAATTCTACAATTAGTTTTGACAAAATTTTAATAAGAGTTTAATATACTTTTGGCAAAATTTCAGCATTTTGGCAGTTTCATCAAAAAAAAAACGCTTTAGTTTCTCTAGCAACCTTAATTATAAAATCAAATATTTATTGCATTATATTTACATTTTACTATAATTTACTAAAAATCTTTATTATTTCAAAATAGCAAAAGATTATATAATTTTATACAATATGATTTATATCTATTTGCTTAAAAATTTAATTAATGTACTAGAGAACAGTTTTAAAAACTGTTATTAAGTCTGAAATACAAGTGTAATAAAGGTAACTAATCACATACCAACTCAATTTTAAAGCAAATGAATATATTACTATGCATAAATTATAATAGTTCTTTATTAAACTTTGTTTAATTAGTTTATTAAAAGATTATATGATATAAGATCATTATTACATTTTTATTATTATACAATTTGTATTAATTTTCAGTGCAAAAATGTAGATACAAAAAATTATTATATGAATTTACTTTAATAGTTGGTTTTTTTTCAGTAAATTTATATTTCAGATTTAACAATAGTTTCTGATTCCTAATATTTTATAATAAATAATATAGTAATTTGATTATTAAAAAAAATAGTATTTATTTTTATTCAATATTTACAACAAAAATGTATATATTAATAATTATGAAAAAATGATATGATATAGGTACTTTGCAATAGAAAGAAGGAAATTTTAAAAAAATATATTTTGAGTTAATGTTAAATTTGAACTTATTTTACTAAAGTAAAATTTTAATTTTTTGTGATTAATTTTTTCTATTATAAATCTTCTATATTATTATTTATTCAAAAAAATTTTTAAAAAGTATATTCAAATAATAAATTTCATTTTTGTTTTAATTTATTTAAAAATAGAATTTTTATATATAATTTTATAATTATTAAAAATTATTATTAAACTTATTGGTAATAAATTTAAAATTAAAATTAAAAAGTAAACAAAAATTACATATATTGTTATTTATAATGAAATAAACTTTTAAATAATAGATAATAATCAGATTTGAAAATTTAAAAATGAATAAATTTATGATAAATAAGATAAAAAGAATTACTCATATTAGTTATTTTTTTAAATAAATGAAAATAGTTTGATTATACAATTATAAATAAATAAGTTTAGTTCTAATTAAAGATGGACACCATAATTAAGAAGTTGTAACTCGGTAAGTTGCAATTCCTTATAAATTTATTTTAATATAAAAATTCATAAATAGTTGCAACTAGTTAAAAATTTTAAAAATAATTATGGAAATCATCTTTACTCATGTATATTTAAGCATAATCAATATTGATTGATAGATCAATCAATCAGATTTATATGTATATTAGTATATATGCTAGTGTTCTGCAAAAAATCTGATTCAGATTTGAATTTTGATTTGATTCAATCTGATGGATTCAGATTTGGATTCAGATCCAATTTATTGAATTTGAAATAAAAAATGTTACTTCAAAAGTCAGATGAAGCATTTATTAATAAAAAATTATTTTTTATTAATTTTTAATAATAAAATGCTATCACAAAAGTCTTTATTATTAAAAATTAATTTTTGATCATTTTTTATATTAAAATACCACCCCAAAAGTCAGACATAGCATTTATTATTAAAAAAATTGATTTTTAATAATTTTTTATATTAAAATGCTGCTCTATTAGTAAATTTAATAGGATGTAATATTGCATAAACTTATATTTTATAATATTACGAAACTTACGAGACCATTATATTAAGAGAATTTGATAAAAAAAATTGTTAAGTAAATTAGGATTTTTTACATACTTATTATAGTTTATTTAAAAATAATTTTTATTATTATAGGAAAAATTACTTGAAATATATCCTATAGCTCAAAAATATCTTAACTGCAGTTTAATTAATTGTTATCAAATATGAAAGAAATAATATCAAATTAAATATTTTATTTTAGTTAATATTATGCTTTTCATCTATAAAATATAAGATAAGAAGAATTAGAAAATAATATTAATGTATGATTTTAGTAGAATATTATAATTAGATAAAGTATTTAAGTAGTAACACTTTTTTTTTATGTAAAATTAACTTTGAATTTCTGGTTTTGAAAACTTATAATTGATACAGTGCGTACAACTTGCTTCCAACAAATACATTTTTAAGCAGCCAAATTCGAAATGTCGATCTGTTATCACGTGATTTGCTAAACTTGTAATATTATTAGTCTGTACTCATTCATGTGACAACATATTACTTTAGAAGTACGAAAAGTTTAAATACTGTAGTTTATCATAAAAGTTTAATATATGTATAAATAACACAAGACAAAATAAATTTCTATTGTGATACATTCCTATTGTGATATATTTATTTTATACAGTAATACATTTCTCTTGTGATTCTTTTCCACTTATTGCATTATTAGCCGATTGATATCACAATGGAAAAATAGTCTGATTGTGATTAACTAATAATTTACATAAAAATTTTCTTGCTTTGCATTTTGTAATTAAAAAAATTTTTCTTGACTGTACATAATAAAAAGAATCATCATTAAACAATAAAACTTAATACTTACTTGTATCATATATAATGTTCTATTATTATTAGATTTAATTAAAAGGAACTCGAATTTGCCAACATGTCGCGTCTGATAAGATGTCAAAAACAATCAAGAAAGGCTAACAAAATCGGTAATGATGATATATCTGCCTATGATGATTCTGTCCATGATGATTCTAAAGGATATGATGATGATCTGAAAGATTGCTTTAAAATTGACAATGGTTCTTCCCATTGTAACTATGTTAATGACGAACCAGTGGAAAATGATAATGCTGCAAGCATTATAGAAAAACTTCATAAAACAACAAAAATGTATTATCAGGAACATGCTTTTTGAGAAGTATGTAGGTTACGTTATATAGGAAACTCGAGTCACATTAAAAAAGAAGGAATTAACAGCAGCGTGAAGCAGCAAATGGGATTCCTATGTTACATACCTTTGGGATACCAAGAAACCTTATGAAGAAATCGATGAGAAGCCTTTTGAAAAAATCGATGAGGAGCTGGCTAATGAGACTAATGTAGAAGAATCGGATAATGATGAGATTGAAGATTACGATTGGCATAATAAAATTCAGATTGCTCTTGAAAACTTAATATTAGATTTCAAAAAAGAAAAGGTTAATAGTGAGGTTTGAATACGTCTAAATAATATTCAACTTTACCTTCAACAAATAAAATCCAACTATTTAAAAATAGACGCAAGTGAAATTGTTGCAGATGCAGCAGGAAAAGGAATATATCACATCAGATGCATTCGTTCTTGGGCAAATAATTATATAATGATCTATAAAATTCTTTACTCTCGTCGAGAACATCATGTCAAAGTATGGAACTTTCTTTAAGATAAAGATATTATTCTTCAAGTAAAAGCTTATATTCGGGAACATAAGTGGGATGTTACTCCACAAATACTCATGGTACAGATGAATGGGATTATTTTGTCAGGACTTGGATTTGCACCATCTCCAACTATTCATATCAATACCGCAAGAAACTATTTGAAAGAACTTGAATATACATATGCTAAGGTGAAAAAGGGGTATATATAGATGGACTTAAAAGGGAAGATGTGGTAGCCTATCGTAACATTTTTTTAGAACAAATAAATGAATTTGAGAATAGGATGCCAATTTTCTCTGGAGACAATTTGGAAGAAGTAATATAGCCTGATGATAATGTACAACCACTCATTCTTGTCACACATAATGAATGTATTTTCTCAGTTTATGATAGAAGTCGAAGTCTTTGGATTCCAAATGGAGAATAACTTTTACAAAAAAAGGTAATAGACGTTCGATTCACATTAGTGATTTTTTAACAGATGTTTGTGGTCGGCTTTCACTTCCCAATGAAATACAAATGTCAGATGGTCTTTCCAGAGAAGCTTGTATCATTATGTATCCAGGAAAAAATAATGATGGATGGTGGAAGGCTAAGGATTTAATAAATCAGATAGTTAAACATGCTATACCTATATTTTAAGCATCCTTTTCAGGATACCAGGCTTTGTTTGCATTTGATAATGCATCAAGTCATGCTGCTTTTTCTTTGGACGCGCTTATTGCCAAGTATATAAATCTCAGCCCCGGTGGAAAGCAAAGAAAAATACGTAATACATGTTTTAGTGAAGGGATTCAACAAGACATAGTTTTTCCATTAGGTTATCACATTATTGAATTGTGTAAACAGCCAAAAGGGTTAAAGCAAGTTTTGATGGAAAGAGGATTATGGCCAAGTGAAAGGTTAAAATTGGAAGAAGCATGAAAAGTAATGAGTCAACAACCAGACTTTTTAGCACAAAAAGGACAACTAGAAGAGATTATTATTGCAGCTAGACATCAAATTATATTCTATCCCAAGTTTCATTGTGAGCTCAATTATATTAAGAACTTTTGGGATGCAGCCAAGAAATTTAGTCAATCACATTATGATTACTCATGGACAGGGTTACAAAGAATTGTTCCATTGGCTCTTGCTTCTGTTTCACTTACAATGATTCGTCAGTATGCAAGAAAAGCATTTCATTATATAGATGCATACCAAAAAGGTTTGATGGGCTAGGCAGCAGAATTTGCAGTTAAAAAATACTATTCACATCGCTGGATTCCCGATTCAGTTTTGCAATCAGTCGATACTTAGAATAAATCAGTTTCATTTGATACATATTTATTCACACTGGCTATGGCAAAAGAAAAGAAGAAAAATTAGTGATTGTGTAATAAAATAATAGCAATTAGAGTAAAACACTTAAAAATGAGAATACTTATCTTGTTAAGATATCTACTTTTACCTTTTTCAATAATAAAGAAGAACATATTGGTTAAATGTTAAAGGCATATATTTTGAATTTAAAAAAAATTTAACCAAATATCAAAAATGAAAAAAATTTTTTTTTTGAATTGTCAAATCAATTCTGGTTGCGGTCCTCAGATTTCACTTTCTAGGCATTCTACATATCACCAAAAATACCCTTTCATTGGCAAGACACGTTTAGGAAGAACAATACAGAAAAAAATTTATAAACTTAACAGAATAGGAGACAATATTGTTTTATTCTCAATTTTAGTTACGCTAAAATGTGATAAGTCTATTCTAGCCAATCAACGATAAGAATTTTGATCATGTGTATCACGTGTAGAGTGGCCAAAATATCCGATTTAATAGTAAATTGTCCTAACTTTGAATTACTACTGCTCTGTTAAAAATCACTTTATCGGAAATTTAAAATTGTAATTTTATTGAGCTTGAATTGCTCTATCATTCTACGATTATATTTTTTGTTTATCATTTTTTTTGAGAAAGGAATAGTAATTTGAATTTTGTCAAATTTATTTGTTGGAACTAAGTTGTACACACTGTATTACTTAAGAGTTTTATATATTTATAAAAACAGTATTTCACTAAGATTTATAATTTATTATAAAAATATATAAAGGCTTATATATTATTACTAAAACTCATAAAGATTGTATATTACTAAGACTTGTATTTTATGAATACTGGTATATTACAAAAACTCACATAGATATAAAAATAAAAGAAAAGTTTATTGACAATAATTGAATGATAATAAATAGGAGACCAATTGGATCAAATCTGAGTTGCTAAATTTGACCTGATTAGTTTCTTATTTTTTTGTTTTTTTTAAAATCAGGTAATCCTGATTAATAATAAATGATGATGCAGATAAAAGACATTAGAGTTTCAATTAGGGTATTATAAAAATAATAGGATTACTCTTATTGATATCAATTTATAGTATCTAACTTCCAATCAGATTGTTTTTAAGTCATTAATAGAAATATTCTTATTGTTTCCTATTATATTAATATTATACAAATAGCATATTTCGATTGATAATATTTTATCAAATTTTTATAATACATGTATTTTTATAATTATTTATTTTATATAAGTAAGTAATCCTGATTAATTACAATAAAAAAAAATTTTTATTATTGATATAATTTACATCAATATAATATATTTAATTATAAAAAAATACATTTATAAATAATAAAGCTTCCGATTGTTACAAATTTATTAAATTTAATTATTTACTATATTTGATAAGAAAAAAAGTTCACATCTAATCAAAAAAGAAAAAAATTAGTAAAAATCTGAAAAAAATATTACCAAAAAGGTTTTAGTTTGTAAACTTATCTTAATCAATAAGCAAAAAAAATTCAAACATATTAAAAAAAAGAACAATTAGTAAAAATCTAAAAAACTACTATTCTAATTTGTAGACTTATCTTAACCAATAGCAAGAAAAGTTAATTTTTACTAAAAAAAAAAAATTAGTAAAATCCAAAAAACAATATCAAAAGAGTTTTAATTTGTAGTATATTTTAACCAATAAGCAAAAAAAAGTCTACTTTTAATAAAAAAAGAAAAAATTAGTAAAAATCCTAAAACTTATTTTAACAAAAGTTCACTTCTATTAAAAAAGAAAAATTTAGTAAAAATCTAAAAAACAACCATTTTGATTGGTAGACTTATCTTAATCAATAGCAAAAAGTCAACTTCTATTAAAAAGAAAAAATCTAAAACTCTTCAAAGAAAAGCTAATTAACTTATCCAAAAAAAAAAATTTGGTCAAAGAATAAGTAAAAAACTGAAAAATACCTTTAAAATAAGTCTGAAATGCTATTTATTGTAACTATCTAAAAGAAAGAATGTTTACTATAAAAAAATATTAGTAAAAATTAAGAGAAAAATATTTCTAAAAAAAAAGAAAAAAAAAGAAAGGGTGATTCTGATTTTTTAAAAAAGGTTAAATATATATGTTTTAGAAAAATAACTATAATATATATATATCAAAATCTA
Source organism: Funneliformis geosporum (assembly GCA_946474995.1). Taxonomy (NCBI): domain Eukaryota; kingdom Fungi; phylum Glomeromycota; class Glomeromycetes; order Glomerales; family Glomeraceae; genus Funneliformis; species Funneliformis geosporum. The sequence continues at coordinate 8,663 of CAMKVN010003487.1, forward strand.
TGGTATAAAATTATATACAACCTCAATACATAGCATCAAAGAAAGTATATCAATATTATCACCTTATATAAATATGTTTAATAGCTATTAGAAAAAATGAAATGCGTGACTATATCAATAAATACTATTGCTTAACTTCAGTTAAAGATATAAGATTATTAGCATCTGCTTTTTTATAAGATATTGTTCTAATTTCATAAGATGATAAGGTTAAGGTAATTTTTACTATTTATATGAATGGAATTTGACTAAAAGTCAATAATTTAATGATTAAATATAACAATTTTAATTAATTATTTGATAAATTACTTTAGTTATTTAAAACATATATTATATTTTTTACAAATAAAACTTAGTTTTGTAAAGTATAATAAAAGCTTTTTATAATTATATATTTAAATTGTTATTAGGTTTATTAAATATAGCTGATGTTAGCAAAATATTTAAAACAGTATAGATATTAAATAAATTTATGATTATAACTTCACAGTAAGCTCTAAGCATAATCTAATATCATCTATATATTTGTTAATTGATCCTAATGATACAAATGATTCTTTATAATTTGAAAAGTTATGTATTTTCATTTGTCTGAAGATTTTTTGAGAATATTATGTGAAACACACATGATTAATCTTATGATAATCATAGAAGAGAAGGCTTATCATAAATTTACATATCATGACAGATAATGAATCTGATGAAAACCCTTGATTTCTTGCCAATATTTTAAAATATATGCTTATTTTTAAAAAGCTTAAATTAGACTATCTTATAGTGTGAATGCATGCATCAGAACAGTCAGCATATAATTCAGTAAAGAGAAGTATGTTATTATTATTTAGTAAACTAGAGGTATTATCTTAAATGCTTTAATGTAGCAATTATCTTGATAATGTAAATGGACAAGTTTTGATAGTTGATGAAGAATTTGGATATACAAACTTTAAACATGTAAAAGAGCATCTTTGTAAACTTTGAAACTGTGATCTTATTAATAAGAGACCAGTTATTGTTAAATATATTAAAAAATATTATAATACTATGTTTTCAGATATACAAGAAGGAATATGAGATTGGATTATTCATCACTAATAAATTTGCAAATATTCTTTTAATTTGTAAAAATGTAATGACTAAAACTACAGTGAAATACTATGAGTTACTAATGCTTTTGAACTTTTATTACTAAATAATAGTGCGTACTATATTTTATTAAAGTTAGAAAATTTTAGATTCTAAAAATATAAGATATTTAAAGAATTTTAAATTAACAGCATGTTTGTGAGAAAATTTTTGTGTTTTAGAAGTGAGCATGAGAAAAACAAATCTTCTGCATCAACAGAAAGGAAAATTTCTTCAATTGGAAATATCTTATCATCAAGAATGCATTGAAAATTATTTGTGTCAGTAAAATTAGGTCTACAAAACAATTACTAATTAAAATTCAAAGGATTAACTGATCACATTTATTTCACTAATAAATCTTATTTATGGATCGATAAACATAATGATCAAAATAGAAAAAATCTTAGAATCATCACAAATGTAATATTCAAACTTAATTTAGTATCTGTACATTCAAAATATAAGAAAAAAATTTTGTTTGCATAATCTGTTTATCAAAGATTTTTCCTCATATTAAATTACTTGTATACACTCATTCTTTTCTTACATATCTTACATAAAAAGTTTCAATATTACTTGCATTAAAAAAT
>CAMKVN010003488.1:0-10378 GCA_946474995.1 Funneliformis geosporum
AAAATATACTAGTTAACTCTTTAACAATATTTGTTTGTTTTTCATAATTGTATTATTTTACAGATTTTTTTTTTATTTTTTATCTGTATAGTGATTTCAAAGAGCAATTTAAGTATTTTGGTAAAAGAAATCAACCTTAGTTGCGTAAGTAAAGTTGTTTAGCGAATTCAAAAATATGTGCATATAAAATTTTATTATGACTGGATTAATAGTTGTAAAGTTATAAACATTTTTTGTAATTGTATTAGTAGTCATCAGATTTGCAGATTTATCATAACTTGTAATTTTAAATTCTGCAGTTAAAATAATTATATAAGTATCTTATTTTTTGAAAAATAATCAAATGTAAAAATATATCAATATTTTATTTAAAAAAATATTAAACAAAATTAATAATTATTTAGTTTCCTTTTTTAGATAGGTCAGGTCAGATTTGATCGGGTAAATGTATATTTAATTCGGGTCAGTTTTATGTCTAACCCAACCTGACCTTATCGGGTCAGGTCAAATCAATTACCTGACCTGACCTAACCTATTCAGAGCTCTAAGATTCAGATTTAAATTTATCATATTAGATTTAGATTAAATCAGATTTTACCTAAATCTAATCTGATCTGATCTGTGCAAAATACTAATTAATAGTATTAGAAATAAATTGATGAAAAACAAACAAATATTGTTAAAGAGTTAACTAGTATATTTTAATTATTAGATATTTAAATTTAAGATAAATATATTTTTTTATTATTATTTTTTATAATTTAATTTTATTTAATAATTTTATTATTTAATAGATTAATGATTTACAATATAATGAATGAATGTCTAAAAGAAGTTTATAAACATACTCCTAGTGAAAAAAATTAAAAAATCTGCTTATAATAAAGTAATACAATAAATTAAAGTTATTTAGAATTATATTGTATTAAAAAAATTAAAAAATCCTTCAAATATTTCTGTAGCAAAAGTTGATATAAGAAATAATTGTATTTTGATTATGATTTTCTAAATAATAAAAATAATTATTCAGGTGATAATAAGATATTGAATATATTATATATGATAGTTTTATTATATGATAGTTTTATTGCCTATAAAAATTAATTAGCATTAATTTAGAAAATATAATTATTTTCTGTAAAAAATAATAGTAAAATAAAAATTATTTTATATTTAATAAATTTTCTTTATATTTTATATTAATAAAATTAAAATATATATATTTATTAATATTAACATATGGGTGGTGATCTATTAAAATTGAGGTTCAGATCATATGATTTACTATGTCTTGTACCTCAATTTTAATAGCATACCACTCATATGATAGTAATATATCAATATCAGTTTATAATATTCAGGTATTTTATAAGGAGATCTAATATTTGCAATATATAGTATTTGGGATACTTTATATTTTAAGCCATTCCAAAAGAAATATTATATAATAAGATAATATAAAGTACTCTTTATAGTATCAGTTTTTATTATTTAATACAATCATTTATTATTATTATATAAATATCTTTGTTTGAAAACATAAGAATAAGTTTTACAAATATGAAATAAATATTATTTTAAATAAATTAATAAACCTTCTAAGATTAGTATAATTATTATCTAAAGTCATATATATGTATTCAAGGTTTTTTTATTAAATTTATTTTAATTCTAAAATCGAATAAATCTCTAATAGGAATCAAAACAATATTTATATAAATTATACTAAAATTAAAATTATTTACTATATTTAATAAGCAAATTGTTTTAACTTTATTAGCAAATTTTTATTTTAACTATAAAATTTTTGTCTTATTAAGCAATTTTGTTTTATGACTTATTATTTTATTAAATTAATAAATAAAGTTGTAATTTTTCAATTATAAATTTTAAAATTAATATTGTAATCATTACATATTGATATTATTATAATATTTATCAAATAACTTTATAAAAATTATTAAATAAACCAATTAGATTTCAATAATAAACATTTTAAGAAAATGCTAATTGTAAAGTAAAATCATTTCAAAAGATCTATTCTAAAAAGAATGATTTATTATCATTCTTAGAGAATAATAATTCTTTTATCATTCTTTTAGAATGATTAAATTATTGTTTTAAAAGAATAATTTATTATTATTTCAAAAAAAATGATTTTTATTATCATTTTTTTTTTTTGAAACAATAGTGTATCATTCTTTTTGAATAATTATTTTATTCTTTTATTATTCCTTTAGAATGATCAAATTATTATTTTAAAAGAATGATTCTTTGTATTATTTTATTAGAATAATATATAATCATTCCTTTAGAATGATTTTCTATATAGTTCTTAAGAGATGATTAAAATATCATTCTAATAGAATAATTTCTATATCTTTCTTAAGGAATAATTAATTTATCATTCCTTTTAAATGATTTTGTTATCATTCTTAAGAAATAATCAAATTATCATTTCTTTTAAAATATTTTATTATTATTTTAAAGAAATGATTAAAATCATCATTCCATTTTAATGATTTTATTATTATTTCAATCAGATGAAATAAAGTCATCTATCTGGATGAATCATTCTTAATGAGTAAATAATACCTAAATTTCAAAATAAGTCAGTGGATAAAGATGGTTTCCATATTTATTTTCAAATTTTAATTGAATTATAACTTAATTACGCAATAAGAAAATTTAATTGCATCATAAATTACAACTCAATTGCATCATTTTTTTTAATTATGGTGCTCATCTTTATCAATGGGTAAAAGATATGAAGATGCTGCAGTTTAGTTCAATTTATAATATAAAACTGATAAACTTTCAAAAAATTATTTCTTTTTTTTTTCTAGTGATATGATTTTTAGATAGAATTTAACTTTTTCCTTTTTTTATTCTTGTTTTTTTTAGAAAATTCTTATTTTAGAATTAAGATAAGCAAATCAAAAGATACTTTTGAAGTATTTTCCTTTCTTTTTTTTTTTCTTTTTTTTAGGAAATTCTTATTTTAGAATTAAGATAAGTAAATCAGAAATGACTTTTGAATGTTTTTTAACTCATTTTTTTTTATTTTTTATATGTTTTTTTTTAGAAATATGGAGGAACTCAGTAGAAAATGAGAAAACTCTAAAAAAAATTTTTTTTAAAATAATATTAATTATGGACTTATTTAACTAAAAAAATCATATTTATCTTATAAAGTAAAATTTTATTTTTTTAGAATTTCCTCTCTTTCTATTGTAAAGCTTTCATATTCTTTTTTTTGAAACTAAGAAAAGTCTTCAGAGTTAATATTTTAATTATACATAAAGTCAAAATAAAAACTCAAAAGTCAAAATGAAAAGTTGAAATGGTCGAAATAATGTTATATCACATGATTTATATATAGAAAAAAACAAAAAAAATAAGATATATGATCTCAGTCAATATTGCTCTGATTCATATAATATAACTACCATTTGATTACTCACGATTAGATGAATTTAATGAGCTAACATTCCACTGGTCAAAATCAAAAAATCGTCATTTGCCATTTATTGGCAATTTGGACTAAATTCAGAAATCTGTTAAAATCAGCTATGTATTTATGAACGATTTATGGTAGATTGGAGTTAGGACAAAAATCAACTCCAATTGATTCAATAGGATAATGCAAAAATTGTCTGATTGGAAAAAGATATGATAGTAAACAATCATTCCAAATGAAATGATACAATCATTGTCCTAAAAGGATGATTCAACATCGTTCCAATCAGATGATGCAAATCCAATAGGAACGATTAAAAAATTGTTTCAAAGAGATGATACATCTTCACTATTATTGAACAATTTGAAAATTATTCCTTTGGAATGATAGAATAATAGTTCATTAAGAATGATTAAAAAATTATCCTAAAGGGACAATAGACCATCATTCTTATTAAATGATTTAAAAAATCATTCCTTTGGTATGATAAAATCATCATTCATTAAGAACGATTTAAAAATTGTTCCTTTGGAATGATAAAATTATCGTTCATTAAGTACGATTAAAAAATCATCCCTTTAGGACAACAAGTTATCATTCATTAAGAACAATTAAAATCATCCCAAAGGTATGATAAATCATTATTTAAAAAGGAATGATAATCATTCGATTTGAACAATTTAACATCGTTCCAATTGGATGATGCAAAATCATCTGATTGAAATGATCAAACTATCATCTTGAAGAGACGATACATTATCATTCAAATTAATATCATCGTTCTAAATAGATGATGAAAAGTCGTCTAATTGAAAGATCAAATCATCGTCCCCTAAGAGATAATACAAATCATTCAATAGAAATAATGTTTTAATTAGACAATATAACAATCATCTAATTGGATAAAACAATTATGAATAAATTTCAGATTAATTGAAAACTTTCAGATTAATCTGAAAAAAGTTTTTCCTTTTTTTTTCTCTAATCTTGAAGATTTTTTACCATTTTTTTTAGGAAAATTCTTATTTCGAAAATGTGACAAATCATTCTTTGGATGAAAATTTACTATTTTTCTTATTTTTTTTTTTTTTTAGGAAAATTTTTATTTTAAAAATAAGTAAATCAGAAACAAATTTTTAGGTGGATTTTTCTTTCTTTTTCTTGTTTTTTATAAAAATTCTCATTTTGAAAATAAGAAATGTAAATCTGAAATGATTTTTGGTGAATTTTCCCTTCTTTTTCTTTTTTTTAGAAAAATTATCATTTTGAAATTAAGGTAAGCAAATCATTAGTGAATTTTTGAGTGAAAATTTACCATTTACTTTTCTTTTTCTTATTTTTTTTTAGAAAATAAAAATTTCTTGAGGTAAGCAAATCAACAGTAACTTTTTGGGTGAAAATTTATCATTTTCTTTTCTTTTTCTTATTTTTTTTTTAGGAAATTTCTTAAGATAAGCAAATTGTTGATAACATTTTGGGTGAAAATTTACCATTTTCCTTTTTTTTCTTCTTATTCTTTTTTAGGAAATTTCTTAAGGTAAGCAAATCATTGAGACTTTTTGGGTGAAATTTTACCATTTCTTCCTTTTTCTTATTCTTTTTTAAGAAATTTCTTAAGATAAGCAAATTGTTGGTGACTTTTTGGGTAAAAATTTACCATTTTCCTTTCTTTTTCTTGTTTTTTTTAGGAAATTTCTTAAGTTAAGCAAATCTTAAGTGATCTTTTGGGTGAAAATTTACCATTTTCTTTTCTTTTTCTTATTTTTTTTAGGAAATTTCTCATTTTCAAATTAAGGTAAGCAAATCATTAATAACTTTTTGGGTGAAATTTTATCATTTCTCTTTTTTTTCTTATTTTTTTTAGGAATACACTATGATAAATCAATTGAAGGTGGAATTTATGATTCATTTCTTTATTTTACTTTATTTTTATATATATTGAAATTGTTTCATTCTAAGAAATTTAAATTTATTAATTATGTAAAATAATAAAAATATAAATTTAATAAATTGAAATAAATTTAAATTTGTTAGTTTTGATTTGTGATTTTAGGTTAATTTTAGATGGTTGAATTAGGTGGATTTTAGCAAATTATGTTCGATTTGTATCTGATTTATAGTTGATTTGTGGTTCATTTATGGTTATTTAAATGGTTGAATTAGAATGATTTTTGGCTGAATTGTATCTGAATTATGACTGAATTTAGATTGATTTTAAGCTTAATTTTTAGGTTGAATGATGTTTGAATTGTTATGTCCGAATTGGTCCTATTGGTACTGAATTATGCCAATAAGAATTAAACCAAATTTATCACAATTTAGCTATAATTCAGACATAATTCAGCATAAATTTGAATACAATTCAGACATCTGATTGTTAGTTAAATTGTATCATTTTGACCATTATTCATTAATTTTGAATCAGTTTATCACGATATTTGTGATAGAATTTTGAAATTTAGAATCCTTTATTTAAAGTAGAATTTATTGATTTATAATTTTGGCTGATAATACAATTGCAATTATTTTGAGATTGGATGATCTGAAATTAATAAATATTAGCTCATTGGATTCATCTAGTTGTGAGAAATCGAATGATAATTGTTTATACAAATCGAAGTAATATTGATCAAGATTAACATCTTTTGTTTTTTTATTTTTTTTATATATAAAAAATCATGTGATATGATATCATTTTGATCATTTCAACATTTAACCTTCCAATAGCCAAAATAATTTTGACTAAAAATAGATCTTTCTCCTGTTGATTGTATCCAAGAATTTTTGTTGAAAAACATTCCTGTTCAAGAAAGCCTGCAGGTTAGTCTGTAAACAACTTTTGTTATTCTATTAATTAAATATGTTCTCCTTTTTAATATCTCCCCTTTATGTTAATATATAAAAGTATTTTTCAAATTTTTTACTTTTCATCTCTTCAATATTTTTTGTTTTTCTTTTTTTTCATTTTCTTGATATGTCTACTAAGGTAAAGTGGACACCAAGGAGTATCTGAAATTTGCCAATCAACATTTGCTTTAGTAGTACAAAAAATGCTTTCTTGCTTTCCTTTTTTTTTTGTTTACTATTTATTTTTTGTCGATTGAAGAGCTGCAGCAATCGCGAACTTCATACTTACTAGAACTTCTATAAAAATTATGATTCAAGTGTCAATTTAATATATGTTACCAACTTAGCAGAGTTTGACTTTAGAGTCAGGGTTTTACTTATTGTGATAATTATATTTGTAAAGCTTAGAAGATGTGAAGAAATTGTTATTCTCTAATCATATCACTGGGAATTTTTCTTTATTAGAAGTACTCACTGTATTAGTTTTTCTAAGTAATATATATGTATGATCAATGAGTTAACAACATGCCAGACCATCTGCTATTATAAACGTTTCTTTAGTTTTAAAGTTTCACCAAAATGGATGAGTTAATTTGAATTTCCTTTCAAGTCTCACTAACTGGTAAAAGGATTTTATGTACCCTCTATAATCACAGGAAGCGTGAGCCTTTTGGTAAGAAAGAGGTTTATATTAATCCTGTCCTGTTTGTATTTCTTTCTGGTGTGACCATTTTGTGAGAATATTGAAAGGTATTTGCATTATTCTTCTTAATTAAAACAGCTAATAATATTCAATTTCGTTATCATAATCTAAGTAGTTTCTTCTTTTTTGTATGTTTCCTTTTATTTTCTTTTTTCTTTTTCTTTTATTTCTTTATATTATATATATTATCATTTTTTTTAACTCTTTAAAAGATTGAGTTATTGATGGTTTGTGACTTAATAAATATTTATTTTGTAATTCTCGCAGAAACTTACTATGATAAAGATCATTGCAAATAGATTTTTAATGTAGTTACGAGGCTATTGTTGAACTTTTTATAGTAATATTTTTTACAATTATATCTAATAAAATTATAACATGATCTAAAAAAAAATGATTTTGACTATTTCAACTATTTCAAATATCCGAAATGATCCATTTTATGTATAATTTTAATAGTTTTTTAACTGTTTTCTTTATATTTTTATTTATTTTTCTGAGAAATGTATTATAACTAATTTTATAATTCATGGACTACTAATAAATTGCGACTGAATGTAACTGAAAATTTTTTATAACAAAATTACTATAAAATATTGTAATTTAATATGATTGAAAAATTATTAAAAGTTCATAAATTATAAAATTAGCTATAAGTTAAGTTTTTTGGAAGTAATATTATGATGATTTTTAACTGTTTTTTTTATTTTTTTTTTATTTTTTTTAGGAATACATTAAGAAGAATATATTAAATATGATTTTATGATATTTTTAACTGTTTTCTTTATTTTTTCATTAAGATATGTAAATCAGAGATGGTTTTTGATAAATTATTAACAGTTATTTTTATTTTTTCTTTATGTTTTTTAGAAATACATTAAGGTAAGTAAATCAGAAATAGTTTTTTATTACTTTTTTAACTGTTTTCTTTATTTTTTCTTTACTTTCTTTAGAAATACATTAAAATAAGTAAATTGAAAATAGTTTTTTGTTAGTTTTATTAACTATTTTCATTTTTTTATTAATATATGTAAATCAAAGGTGATTTTTAATGAAATTTAATAATTTTTTTTATTTTTTTTACTTTTTTTATAAATACAAACAAATCTTAATATAACGAACTCTTAATATAGCAAATTTTTAAATCAAATATATTAAATATATCTTACTATAGTGATCAGCCAATTAAATTCTTTAAAAATTATTATAAGCTTATAACAAAGTTAAGATCCAGATCTTAAGGTTCATTATATCAAGTATTTAATGTATATTTAGGTAAATAAATCAGAATTTGATTTGATAGGTTTTAATTATTTTTTTTATTTTTTTTTACTTTTTTAAAAAATTCATTAAGAGAATTAAATTAGAAGTAATTTTTGGTAACTATTTTCTTTATTTTTTCTTTAGAAATGCATTAAGTTAATAAATCAGAAGTTATTTTTTAATGATTTTTTAATTTTTCTTTATTTTTTTATTTTTGAAAAAAATCAAATATATTTTTTTTTTGAATAAAATATAATGAAATATATATATACTTTTTTAGTAATTTAATAAAATAAAATTATAAGTAATAAATAACAAAAATAAAGTTTACTTGTTTTGATTTTATAAATTGTTTTTAGCTATTTTTAAGCTGATTATTAATTGATTTTAAGTTGATTTATAATAATTTTAGACTAATATTAACATTAATATTGATTAATAGCTGATTTTCTATTTATTTAAATTGCTGATTTTTTGGCAATTATCAGTAGAATTAAATTATATACTTTATTATATTCAGCTTGTTATGCTTCTGAACATAAAAAAAATGAAAACAATCAAATATTTCATTTATATCGAAAGATTTGTCTAATTCTACTCAATATCTAAATGATATTTCTTTTAATCTTGATTTTTAGTAAATAAAATAATATTATTCTAATCATATGGCAATTTATAGTTAATTATTTGTGAGTTTACCAATTCTCAAAATCTTCTATAAAAGTTAGAACTAGTTAAGATATTATTTTGTTAACTAGTTAAAAATCTTTTTAACTGATTAAAAAATCTTAATTTTAACTACAGATGAAATTGATTTTTAGGTAAAATTAATTATTAAAAATTTTTGTTAATTCTTTTCAAATTTTTAGAATTGATCTGATTTAAATTTAACTGGTTAATTAGTTATTAAATAATTTTTTAATCAGTTATTAACTGGTTGAGAATTTTTAGATCAGTTCTAAACTCTAGTTTTCTTAGTATAATCTAATAGAAGCTTCATTTAGAATATAAGGATTTAGGAATATAGATATTTAAGATATTGGAATTTGAAAATTAGGTATTTAAAATGTTAAAATTTGAGAAATTAGATATTTTAATAAAAGGTTTAGTAAATTGATATTCAAAACTTATTTAATAAAATTATTAATCTAATTATAATAAAATCTTTAAATTTATTTATTTATACAAATAATTTTATTTAATTAAAATAAAAATTAAAGATATTTTAAAAAAAAATATATTAAAAAATAATTTTTTAAATTTATTTTTTATTTTTATTGGTTTGATTAGTTGATTTAAATTTTATTAGGTAAAATCATAAGTTTAAACTGATCTTATTTATAATTCTAATATTAGCTTTTTCATTTCTTTTGAACTTTTTAATCTATATTCTTATATTTTATAATTTCTTATAAAATTAGGATAAATGTGACTATTTTTCTATATCTATATCATAATAATATACATATAAACTATATTTTCTAATTTAGAATTTTTATTATTATTATTAAAAATAAAAAAATAATTTGTTTATTTATTCCTATTTTAACTTTTAAATATTTTGTAAGAATATTTATTTCAAAAGAAATAAAATTATATTTATAAAAAAGAGGAGTTACTATTGAATCTACATTTCTTTTAAAAGAGATATTTTTATTTTTAACAATTTGCTACTTTAATTTATCCAAAATTTTAATATTAAATTCAAATAAATAAGTTACTAAATATTTGATTTGAATAATATAATGTGTTTTTTAATAAAATAAAATTATATTAATTGATATTTTAATATCTTTACAGAAACTTATGAAATCGGGACTATATAGTAGCTATGTAGCTACTATATATATTATAAAAAGTATTAGGCGTATAGTTACTCTAAGATTAACATATAGTTATTACTTAAAGAAGATATAGTAGATGTACATTTACTACAAAGCTATTTGAAATATCTGGTAAGTTTATATATAGACAATTTATATTATAATTATGGTAAATGTATTAAAAACATAATATAATTGTAGTAATATATAATAAAGTTGTAGTGAATGTATAGTTTATTTATTGTAAAATTGTAATAAACATATAATAAAATATCGAAAGTT
>CAMKVN010003489.1:0-10374 GCA_946474995.1 Funneliformis geosporum
TCTTAATTAAAACTTTATTTTAATATATCATTATAATAATTAAAAAAAAATTTTATATTTGATTTGATTTGATTTGACTTGATTTTGGGAAACCCTAATGCCAATATTATAGATTGTAAACATTTTGAAATACTTTGATTGTAGTATTAAGCAAACTTTATAGACTGTAAACCTTTTAAAGTATTACGACTATAGTATTATGCAAACTTTATAGATTATAAACCTTTTGAAGTATTTTTACTATAGTATTATATAAATTATATAAACTTTATAGACAATAATCCTTTTAAAGTATTTAATCATAATATAGTGTATAAACATCACAGATCGTAAACTTTATGAAGAATTACATAAAAAATATAAAATTTACATAAACTTATGGCATAATACTTCCATAAATTTATGAACTATACTCTTATACAATATTTCGCATTAAAAATATTCCTAATATAAGTCAATATATTGAATTTTAGATTTTTATATTTTACTGATATTTCTTGATATGCCATTATAAATTGAATATAAAATAAATATCATACAATTATTAATAACGTATCAAGATACTGATGTGTTTAATAAATAAATTAATTAAAATAAATTTAAAAAGCAAAAAATTAAATTAGAAAAATTCATAAACGAAAATATTTATTATTTAATTATTCATTTTTTTTTAAAAAAAAGCCTAAAATTTAGAGTTTTAAAAATAATGCCAAATTTCTTCATAAAGAAAATATCAATTAAAGTGAAAGTAAATAACAAATCATTTGTTCTAAAATACTAATATACTCTTCTCAATCGTTAATCATTAGATTTATTTTATATGGAACTTTTGAAATGTTAGAGGAATTAACTGGTAGCTAATTAACATTATTATAATGGGAAGAATGAATGTTGTAATTAAAATCCTGAATCAGGTAAAAGTTTTCTGTTATATTTTGTGTAATGGTTTTTTTCAACAAGATAATCCTCAGTATTGCCAGAATTCAATTTCATATCAGTCTTTTCACTTTATTAATTATTTAGAGTCATTTCCATATGCTTATAAAATGTGATTTGAAAATTGTTTTGCCTATACAAAGATTTAGCATCCTCAGCTAACTTATTGTTAATATCTTGTGATTCTTTGTTCTAAGATTTTTTAATAATTTTAGAAAGTAAGCCTATACGAGTAATGTAATCTTGTTATTTTGATATTTTTTAGTTAATGTCATTATATATGTTGTAACAGTGTAAAATTTTGGCTAAAATCTGATTACAAATCCAATGTCAATTAAATGTCTTTATTTTTTATTTCATCGATCCTGATGTCAACTTTATGTCCTGAGATAATCAATGTAAAACATTATAGATCCAGATGTTAATTTTATTTCCAGTGTAATAGGTAACTTTATTAATATAATCATTTTTGCTGATCAATTTTGTCAACTTTATTTCCTTGATGATATCATTTATTTTTCATAGATTTATTTGGTTTAGTTCATTTTATAATTATCAAACATATATAAATATCACTGTATTTTTATTAAGTCTCGATACCTTATGAGATAAAGAATTTACAATTTATTATATTATTAATAAAGAGTATAATTAACAAAGTTAAAACTTATCCTTCGCAACCCTTTAACCTGTGTATATATTATTATTATTTATTAAGTTTGCGTGGTATTGTATTGATTCGTTATATTGACTTAAGGTGTAGTCACTGAAAGTAATCTCTGAAATATCCAGAAGTTACTTATGTGTAATTGAGAATAATCTTTATCGTTTACTATGAATCTTTGTTGTGATTCCCTGAGTTTAGTTTTAGCATTATTAATTTTTGTAAATTTTATTTGAGTTACAAAATGAGACGTAATATTTGGTGCTCCTTATAAGGAACAGAAATAACTATCAGCATATTTATATGAGTATTCAAGAATTACTGAAATTAGAACGAAACATCAACTGTAAAACAAACCACTTAGAAGAAATTGACATTGAAATTTCTTTAGTTACTGAATATTATCAACAACAGTTAAACATTTTCACTAAACTTCTCAGTTATATTTGGATCTATCGTGATACTACGAGTTAGAGGACTAATTACTTATCGAGAAAGCAAATTGCCTTTAGATATCTTATATTTAATTAAGCAAGAGATCAAAGAAGAAGTAAAACGTCTTTACAATCACTTAGTTGACCTACACAAAGACAGAAATAACCTATTATTTATCAGAAGTAACCTGTTAACACTTCTTGAAGGAATCTAAAATTTCTATTAGTTTATTAATGATGACTTATACTTCAAAATAAGATATCGTCACAGACATCAACATTTAATAAATTTAGATATAGCAAGAGGCCAATTACCATTTGATGAAGCTTGTTATATGTATCATTCAGCATCTGAAAATCTAAGTAACCAATTTAAAAGATTTTGTCAGTGGATTAATTAAAAATATAAAGTATATTCACATACTTCTTTAAGTGAATAATACTTTGCTGAACTTAATCAGTATTATAATATCAATCGACCAGAAGATCTTGACATTGTTAAAGCTAAAAGATTAGCAATATATTTAGTATTTAGTTTAGGATTTGCAAACTTTTTTAAACTTGAAGTAATATACCAACATAATCTTATCACACTATATAACACCAACCACTTCCAATTACCCCTAGAAAATACTGCAAATATGGCAATGATAGCAGATCAATTCACGGCCTTGATTAACCAAATGACTACTAATATGACAAATGGATTCAATGGAATTAATATACCAGCACCACCCACAGCAGAAGATTCAATCGTAAAAATCGATCCTTACTATGGAAAAGACAGTAAAGATGCTCAAGAATGGATTGAAACTTGCTTAAGAGCAAAAGCAGCTAACGGATGGCCAGACAATAGAAAAGTAGCTATCACAGCAGGAATGTTAAGAGGTGAAGCAGCTGACTGGTATAATCTAATTCATGGAGATATTGACCGATGGGATGGATATGCTAATACAGAATTCAGAGAAAGATTTTTAACTTAATTCTCATCTTAAGAAAAGTTATATATGTGGCAATATGAATTAATGAACTTGAAACAAGAAAGAGATAAAGTTGAAACCTATGCATTTAGATTCAAGAAATTAGCAAGTAGAGTGGATGCAGAAGGAATCCTAGATACCTTTAAAATACGAATATTACTAAATGGATTAAATAAAGAGCTAGCAACCTTAGTAGCTATTTAGTATCCTAATACATTAAATGCTACAATCACTCAAGCAAAAACTGTTGAAGCAGGAAGATATTATGCCACAGAACATGATTTTAGTAAGCCAAAGATTGAGGATGATCTTGAAAAATTAATTAAGCAGTTTGAACAAATGGCATTAAATCAAGTCAATATTATATCAGCTTTGATAACTAATAATGTTGAAAGAAAGAAACCTAACTTTGAAAGAAACTTCGACAGAAAAGAAGTAATCTGCTTTAGATGTGGTGAAAAAGGACACATCACAAGAAGATGTCTCTCAGAAAAAGTTATGCCTCAAGAAAGTTGGCATACAAAGAATAATAACTCGAACAAAAGAGAAGTTAACATGCTTGAACAAGAAGTTTTTCTAGTAATTAGAAGAAAGAGATCTGAATCCCAAAGAGAAACTACAACTAGAAAGACCAGAAGTAAACCAAATGAACCTATGGATATTACTTAAGAAATTCCTGAGACTATAGTCGATAATACTACTACATCAAGAAGGAGAATACCAAGAGGACTATCAATCTTAAATAATATCGAACCATGTAACATTTGGGATGACCTTGTTAATGTAAAAGCAAATGTCAATATTGGACAAATGATGCAATGCAGAGAACAACAAAGAAAACTTTTCCAAGAAATGAGACGACCAAAATTAAAAGGAAATATAGCATAAACCAATCTAACAGAAGAAGGTGAAAGAACTATGGCATTGAGATGTCATGTTAATATTAAACGAAACTTAGTAGTAGCAATCATTGACACCAGAGCAGCAGTTAGCATTATGATGAAAAAGCTAATGAAAAAACTTGGATTAACAATTCAAGAAGCATCACAAGTGATTATTGTTACAGCTAATAGACAAAGAGAAAGAGCATTAGAAATAATTAAAAATGTACCTTTAATTATTCATGGAATTCTTATCAAAACAACCTTTCAAGTCATTGAATTAACAGATGAAACCTTATTACTAAGAATAGATTGGTGTAAGAAAAATAAAGTTAACGTAGATTTTGACAATAATGAAATGCTCATAATAAGCGGTCTTGACAAAGTTATTGTTCTAGTGCAATGTGTCATAGGAAATAAAATACTAACTATTATATTTGATGAAGAAATTGACCAAATTATTGATGAAGAATTAGAATACGATACTGATAATGATGCTGAGAAAAGAGAAGTTATCACATTGAAACTTCAGATTATCAAAGTGATATCGATAATGAAAGTGAAACCTCTACTCAATCCTGGGCAGATGAAATGGAAGAATATGAAAGAAGAATCTTACAAGAAGAAGTAAAGGACCCAAAATATGTTTTAAACATTTTGTATGATCAAGATGGTATATTTCTCTTGATCAGAAAAAGAGAAATTATGAATGGACTATGGCAAACTCCTGGCGGAAAAGTAGATAAGGGAAAAATACCAATGAAGGCAGCAATTAGGAAAACTGAAGAGAAAACAGAAATAATTTTCAAAGATAAAAATCTTAAATATTTATTCAATGACCCTGAATTTAATTGCAACGTTTATATTACAAAAGTACCAAAAGATGTAGAATTAGAGCAAATTGAAAAGGACAAAAATGGACCATGGATTCATTTTGACTTCTTAAAATATGAAGATATGGCAAAACGAGAGAAAACCACTCCTACTCATACAAATTTTATAGATGAAATTCTGAACAGAATTTTATGGGATACCTTACCATATAATATTGCAGAAATTATTTAACCTGAAGTTGAAAATGAAAAGTTTACTACGAAGCAATAAGAGGAAATTGATAATTTGATCAAAGAAAATGAAAGTAGATTCGTGACCAATATTTCTGAAACAGGGCAATTGACAAAAGTTGGACAAACTAATGTAATCCAACATCGAATTGATACTAAAAATGCCGATCCAATTAGAAGAAATTATTATCGAATTACAAAAGAAGAGCAAGATTTTATTGAAGGAGAAATTAAAAAGATGTTGAAAGAAGGAATTATTCAAGAATCAGACAGTCCCTGGGCAACTCTGGCTATCCTTGTGAAAAAGGCAAATGGCAAAAAACGTCTATACATTGATTATAGAGGATTAAACAAACTCACAAGAGAAAATGCATACCCTCTACCAAGAATTGCTGAGATATTAGAAAGTTTGAATGGATCAAAATGGTTTTCTACTTTTGATCTAGCAAGTGGATTCTGGCAAATTGAAATGAATCAAAAGATAGAGAGAAAACTGCATTTGTTATCAAGGGAAGACATTACTAATTTAATGTTATGCCTTTTGGATTATGCAATACACCAGCAACTTTTCAGAAAACAATGAACAAAGTATTGAAAGAATATATTGACCAATTTGTAGCAGTATTCATTGATAATATTATTGTCTATTCAAACAGTTTTGAAGAACATTGCAAACATTTACAAATGCTCTTCGATAAATTAGAAACTGCAAATCTAGCATTGAACAAAGAGAAATGTGGAATATTCAAAAAAGAATTATGATTTCTAGGACACAAAATTAATGAACATAGAATCCAACCTGACTCCAAAAGATAGAGAAAGTACAAAACTTTCCTGTTCCTAAAAATGTGAGACAAATTAAAGGATTTTTAGCATTAGCATCGTATTATCGCAAATTTATTAAAGATTTCTCTAAAATTGCGAAACTATTAAATAATCTTGCAAAGAAAGGAGTCGAATATAACTGGAGCAATGAATGTAAAAATTCTTTTGAAATCATGAAAGAAAAGTTAATACAAGCCCAATAATTGTATATCCAGACTTTAATAGAATGTTCTATTTATTTACTGATGCCTCTTGAATTGGACTTGGAGCAGTACTTGCACAAAAAGATGATCAAGAAAAAGAAAAAGTAATTGCTTATACAAGTAAAAGATAATAGTGGATCAGAATTTACCTTCAGCGAAGAAGAAATGGAATCCATTCTCGATGAAAGAGGATAAGGTTGGAGACAGGACTTGCATGATATTTTCTTAAAAGCTGCTGAATTTAGGCAAGCTACCATCAAACAAATGAATAGTAGCAAACTTGAGGAATTTACTCAAAAGTATTCTGTTAATTGTACTCTTTGTGAAACAATCATTACCACCAGCTTAAACTATGAATGTATTGTGGATTACAATTTTGGACAAATACATCCTGAAATAGTATCTGAAACTTTGATCAATAAAGTATTTTGGAATATACCCAAAGAAGTACAACAAAATGATAAAGCATATCTTGCAGCAGTTGAATTATTAAGACCAATTAAGAATCCTCAAACACATGATTGGACTGAGAATGAATTAGATGAAATGTTTGGACCGTTCACACTTATTATTACCCCTATTTACTCATCTAACTTTGATGAAACTCGTAGCAGGGTTAGCACCCCAGATTATTAGTTTTATTATTTATTTTAACATTTATTTAGTTTTAAAATAGTCAATTTCAATATTATTTATATATTTTTATTTTTATTTTAAAGAGTTAACACCTATTTGAATAGCAATTAGTGAGTGAAAGTCTTAACGTTTGAAAAATTTAACTTAGTAAAAGTGAAAGTGTCAACAACGTAATTGACAGCTTAAGTTAAAATGGAAGAAAATTGATATAACCAATTGAAAGAATATTTATCTATTTCAGTATTACCAAATAATAAAATATTAGCAAATTAGATTCAACGACAATCAAAACATTTTGTGATTTTAGAAGATCAATTATTTAAGAAAGACAAGAAAAACAAAGGAAACTTTCTTAAAGTTCTAAAAATTTATAAAATAGAAACAGTTCTTTATGCAACACATAATCATCCAACTGAAGGACACTTAGGAATTGAAAGGTCTTTAAAATAATTAGAGAAACTATTATTGATCGCAAATATTCGAAGACATTAGGAATTATATTAAAGATGTGATTCTTGTCAAAAAAGAGGAAAACCCTCAAAGAAATCATTATTACATACTATACCAGTTGGAAAACCTTTTGAGAAAATTTGAATAGATTTCATAGAACCTTTATCATAATCGTAGCAACTGATTATTTAATTAAATGGCTTGAAGCAAGTACAAAACCTGCAGCTGACACAAACACAGTTGTAGAATTTATTTATGAAAATATAATATGTTGATATGGATGTCCAAAATATATACTTTCTGATTGAGAATCACATTTTCGAAATAAAGTAGCAAATGGATTAATGAATAAGTTTGAAATCAAGCACTTATTACCTATACTCTATCATCCTCAAACTAATAGATTAATTAAGAGATTTAATAAAACCTTATGTGAATCTATAGCAAAGACAACAAAAGATTTGCAAGAATGGGATACTGTTATAAATTCAGTATTATTTGCTTATCGAACTGCGAAAAATTCTACTATCAAGTACACACCATTTTATTTGACTTATGGAAGAGAAGCAAGGCTTCCAATCATCATTTTTGAAAATAAAACTTTGGAATCAAATTTAGAAGATTTAGAAATAAATCGACAGAAAGCAAAAAAAAATGTTACAAAAGCACAGGAAAATCAAAAGAGACAGCATGATTCAAAAATAAAGAAACCTATATAATATCAAATAGGAGACAAAGTCATATTATACGAAACTGCAAAAGAAAAGACTTAGACTGAAAAATTAGAAGATAAATGGAAAGGACCATTTTATATTCATGACAAATTGTTGAATGGAGCTTATAAGTTAAGATCTACAGATAGACGAATTCTTATAATACCAATCAATGCAAGTTTATTGAAGATTTATAATGATCGACAAAATTGGAACCCTGTGATTCATTTGGAATAAATATTGTCAAAAGTATAAAAGGACCTAAAATTTCTTGTCAAAACCTTAAATTTTACAAAATGAGTTTTAAAAATTTCCAATAAATGAATCAGTTCATCAACAAATACAAATCTGATGTTGAAAAAGTTAAAAATGCAAGACATATAATCAAAGAAAATGAAGCTAAACTTCTTTCAAACATACTCAACCTTTGGGAAAAAACTAATTTTAAGAATTAATCTCCATAATGGATGAAGTTTATCAAGAAAACACTGAAGTGGAACTTATTAAAAGTGAAATTCCTAAAGAACTCATTAGGAAAAGAAAAATGCAAAACGAGTATATTCAAAAACTTGGAATTACTTCATCAGCTTTATCCAAACGTATTAAAAGAAGAAAGAAAGATTCTTCAACAGAGCTCAAATCAAAGAAGAGGAAAATATAATATAACAGTGTAAAATTTTGGCTAAAATCTGATTACAAATCCAATGTCAATTAAATGTCCTTATTTATCATCTCATCGATCCTGATGTCAACTTTATGTCCTAAGATAATCAATGTGAAACATTGTAGATTCAGATATCAATTTTATTTCTAGTGTAATAGACAACTTTATTAATATGATCATCTTTGCTGATCAATTTTGTCAACTTTATTTCCTTGACAATATCATTTATTTTTCATGGATTTATTTAGTTTAGTTCATTTTATAATTATCAAACATATATAAATATCACCGTATTTTTATTAAGTCTCAATACCTTATGAGATAAAGAACTTACAATTTATTATATTATTAATAAAGAGTATATAATTAACAAAGTTAAAACTTATCCTTCGCAACCCTTTAACCTATGTATATATTATTATTGTTTACTAATTTTGTGTGGTATTGTATTGATTCGTTATATTGACTTAAGGTGTAGTCAATGAAACGTAATCTCTGAAATATCCAGAAGTTACTTATGTGTAATTGAGAATAATCTTTGACGTTTATTACGAATCTTTATTGTGATTACCTGAATTTAGTCTTAGCATTATTAATTTTTATGAATTTTATTTGAGTTACAAATCAGACGTAACAATATGATAAAAGTGTTTAAAAATGTTTTTGCTTTACCTTTATTTAGTAAGTTGGACTTAATATTATTTTTAATATTATATTTTGTTAGAGTTAGAGGTAAAGATAATTTGACATCAATAAGATTGTTATTAAGTCTGCTATCACTAATATTTATCTTGATATTGTTTTTGTCAATATTTTAAGTGTAGTTACAAATGTCTTTAATTTTTTTAAAAATAAAATAAAAATATCATAGAGATTTTTTTTAAAAAAAGTCAAGTTATTTATAATTATTTTTCTGTCAGGTATATTAAAATATATTTAATCAAAAAAAGCCAACTTTTCAAATTGTTAATTTTATTGTTTATATAACCTAATATTGTGATATGATCAATTTATTTATAATACGATAAAAAAAAATAATTCAAATTATTAGAAGTAAGGAAATTGTAAGGATGTTATAGTCTGTGATTGAACAGTTCAGACTATTATCTGATTATAAAACCAGTTTCAGTTTAGTTTGAGGGTTAATATTGAACTGAAATTGAGTCAAATTGAACTGATTTTTAGACTGATTTAAATGACAATCTAATTTAAATCTATAATGTTACATAACTGAAAAAAAGTGTTGATTATTGATCATTTAACTAAAATTACAATCATTTTGCATTATTATTTGTATTGCAAATATGTCTAGTGATATTTCTTATGAAAATAATGACAATATTTCAGATGTTTCTTCAGTTTTCTTAGCTGAAAAGAAACTCATACAATAAAAACTTGTAATTTAGACATGTGGAATTTTTTTTAAAGTTCTATATGAGTAAAATAGACTAATTAAAAATTATAAATGCATTTTATGTACTAAACTTTATTCCCCTGGCAATCCAACAATAACACTTTGAAATCATTTAACTAAAAAACATTCATTATATTATAAAAGCCTGAAAATCATCAAATTACTTTGAAAGAAAAGCACTTTAAATCCTATTTCCCATCACAATTCAAATCAATCACAAATTCTTTGATTGATGCTGTTGCAACTAATTTACAACCTTTTTCTATTATTGAAAATCCTGAATTTAAATTGTTCGTCAATAATTTGAATTCTCATTATATTTTATCATGTAAACAAACTTTAAAAGACAATTTTATAAAAATTATAATATAAGAAGAAGTAATTTAAGAGATGAAATTTCATAAATTAATTCAAAGATATCTCTTATAACAGATACAGAGGGTACCCAAAAGTTTCCGAACACTAAGTTTGACATCGTATATCTCAAGATGCACCGATCAGAATTAGTTC
>CAMKVN010003490.1:0-10368 GCA_946474995.1 Funneliformis geosporum
TAGGCACTTCGGATACCTGTAGGACGTAAGATTCCCTAAGGTTGTAAAGTCTGACGATAAGGAAGTTACTTACCGCAATAAAGGAACTTAGACAAGTTACGTGAAGTAATTAGAGAAGATTATTCCCGGTGACAATATATAGTTTAACCTGTAAATTTTTTTTGAAAAAGTTCATTTTTAAAATTTCTAATAAAATAATTAAAAAAATAAAGATCATATTGTTAAAATATAGCAAAAAAAAAATTTAGGATAATATTAATAAAACTAATCTAAATAATATTTTAAATTTAGATAATAGAAAAAGCATTAAAGATGAAGTTAAATAGATCAATGATAAATTAAAAAAAATGCAGAACAAATTTTTTAATTTTAATAAAAAATATGAAAAAATTAAAATCTTTTAAATGTCTATTAGTTAATTTATAACATAGTTGGTAATGAATATATCTATTAGTAAATAATAGACAATGAACACTTTTTCATTATGTTTATACTATTTTCTATTATCTATTGTTATCTATTAATCATCTATAAATTCAAATATAAAAGAAATTTAAATAATAATTGCTATATATAATTTTTTTTCAAATAGCATATATAGAAGAAAAAATGTTGCATCCATTAATTTCATAGTTTAAAATTTTCATAATAAATAAAAAGCAAATAAAAATAATTTAAAAGCTTTTTGTATTTCTTGTATTAAATATGTAAGACAAAATTCTTTGTTAAGTGATGAAAAAAAATAAAAATAAAATTACCAATACTTAACGTTATTGCTATAAACATTTTCAAAACTGTTAAAATTTTTTAACTGAACATAAACTGAACAAAATTAATAGAATTTTAACATTTCAGAATATTATACAACTATTCTTAAAAAATGGCAAATTATCAATATTATAAATTTTTATATTAAATTTTCTATTTATTTTATTTATTATTTATTAATTAATTTAGAAATTGAAGATGAATCTAGAGTTGTAAACTGGATTTATTTTTTAAATTCAGTTTGGATAAAATAAATCCAGATTCCTTTATTTTATCCAGATGTAATAAATCCAATTCCTTCATTTTATTTAGATATAATAAATTCAGTGCCTTCGTTTAATCTGAATAAAATAATTCTAGTTCCTTTGATCAAATTCAGTAATTTAATAAATAAACATTAAATGATGTTTCAGTTACAAAATACCATGATACTTGCATTGTTGATCAGTAACAAATTAAATTTTTTAAAAAAAACAGTTGACTTTTTTAGTAATATTTTAAATTTAAATAAAATATGGAAATCTTTTAGGACTTTTTATTCTATAATAAACTTTAATTTAAAGTAACTGATTTTTAAAATATTGAAAATGGTAGCTTATATAACATTTTCTTTTGAATTACTATGTCTGATTCTAAATTAATAATCATCTGTTCATCTATAAGCATTTCTAATGAATAAAAAAACGTAAAAATAAAATGAATGCAATATCTTCAAATAATAATATGCTGGCAGAAAGAAGCAATAGAAATCATACTTCTTATTTTTTTTGCAAAGACCCAATAATAATGATGTAGCATATTGTATAATTTGTGAATGAACCAGTAAAAAATCCTATCCTTATAGCTGTAGAGGCAGTTTAATTTCAAACTTATTCTGTAATTTATGAGATAAGCATGAAATAATGAAATTTAATTTTTTAGATTATTTAGATATAAATGATAAGATAATTTTATTAAAAAAAAATTGCAAATATATTAATTAATTATATTTATGAATTTTTATTAATATTAATATATATATTCTATTAGCCAAAATCAGATCAAAAACAAATATCAAATGTTCATTATAATGAAATTCAACAACAAGAGCTTACACGTTGCTTGATAATTTTTATTATTCAATTTGTTTAATCTTTATATATTCTTAAAAATAATGTTTTTGTGAATTTGTTCATACTTGTGAACTTAATTTGCAATCCTATGTGAAAAAAACAGTCAAGAATTTAATTTATGAAGTATATATCTAAAGCAAAGATCAACTTATTAATTTACTTAGAAATACAGTTACATCAGTTTATTTAACTATAGATTTTTGAATTGCAAGAAGCAATCATAAATATATTAAAGTAACAGCAACTTGACTTACTTCCATTTTTACTTTTTGTTAAGTTTTGTTTACTTATAATCATTTGGAATATCCACATACAGGAAAGATCATTCGTAATGAATTATATTAAATTATTGAATAATGGTGTTTAACAAATACTATTTTTATTATTATAACTGATAATAAACTAAATATAGTTAAAAATATATGTTTTCTCAATCAATTTTTATCTTCTATTAAAGACAACTATGTATGACTTATATATTACAGCTATCTATAAAAGAAGAATTAAAGTATTGCAAAAATATTTATCAGCAAATTAAAATTTGCAAAGTTTTTTTGATTACTAAAACAAGCATAATGATTACAGCTAGTACAGCTTGAAATTAATGAATTTGAAGGACCTACAATTTAATATTCTAAAATACCAACAAGTTCTTTAGATATTTTAACTGATACTATAACTTGATGAAATTCTACATTTATTGCTTGAAAATGAATTCTTGAATTGCATAATGCTATACATTATGTTTCAACTACATTATTATCAAAGAATGATCATATACTAAATAAGAAAGGAGAAAAATTAGAAAAATTATGCTTAACGCATAAAGAAAAGATGTAAGTTTAAATAAATTTTAAAAAATATTTTTTTTTATTTTTTTATTTATTTTAAAAGTATATAAAATTTTTTTATTACAACTAATTTCATAATTTATAGACCAATAATAATTTTTCATTCGCATTCAGTCACAACATTATATAGTAATTTTATTATAAAATATTTTCAATCGCATTCAGTTACAAATTATTAGTGATCCATGAATTATAAAATTAGCTGTAAAATAGTTTTGTTCAAGAAATAGTTAAACTATTAGAACTATTTAAAACTATAACGTGATGATTATCTGGTACTTCATATTCAATACTTAATATAATACATCTATATATGTATATGCTTAAACGAATGTTTGCACTAAGAATTCAAGAAAATGAAACTATAAACAATTATTTAGATATTATATATAGACCTTTAATATTTAAAAATACTAAGAAATTGATGATGACTTAAGTTCTATTAATGATAATAATAGCTTACCAACTGTTGAAAATCAATGATATTGGCAATATTTTTATTAACAATTTAGACAACAAATTAAAAGTCAAGAACAGGGGTGAGGCAAAGATATAACCATAAAAATAATCATAGTTATTATTATATTTGTAGTCGTATTTATAATTATGGTCGTATTCGTATTTTACAAATTCATATATTTCAAATAATGAAATAAAAAATTTAAATCAAATTAAATATCTTCTACTAGTAAATACCAGTGATTTTCTTAAAAAAGTTTGAGCTGCTATTTATCTTTCTTTGAATAAATTATGAAATATACTAAATGAATCATCTTTAGTTACAACAATATTAGATTTTAAAATAAAAAATTTTCTATTTGCTGAAGAACCTGATTGTAGTGAACAAAAAATACAAGCTAAAGCTTTTTTAAATAAGTTGTATTTTCAAATTAAATAAGAGTTAGAATTTTCAGAAGAGATTCAAGAAATATTAACAATTATAATTGAGGAAGATAATGATATATTTGCAATGATGTGAAGTAATGATCAAGTATTAATACCAATAGAAGATAATAAAATTTTATGCTATTTATAGTATTCTAATAAACCAAAAACCACAGACCTTTTGATATAGTGGTGAGATTATATAATAATCTACCCTATTTTATCTAAATTAACACGTAAATATTTTTCAATTCCTGTCATATCTGTATCTAGTAAATGTCTTTTATCTAATACAAATAATCATATTTCTTCAAAAAGAACACAATTGTTTCCAAATTTAGTACATCAAATATTATTTTTAAAATGCAATAGTGCTTATTTTGATATTTTTCCTTCTTTAGAAACTAATAATTAGTTTAGAATTTCTTAGCATTTATATATATAAATAATATATATAGTATAATAAAATAAAAGTGTTATAAAAATAATAAGTATTTTTAGTTATTATAAATAATATTAAATTTTTTAATAATTATTGTCTGAAGCATAGCGGAAGACATTTTACTTCTAGGTCATTCAAATGCAAGGTCATTCTGTTCGTCTAAATTTGGCAAGCCTGATAACCAATGACATTTTGTTTACATTATCACATGTTATGTCTTTTGTGTTACAAAATAATTAATCATGTGAAATATGATAATATAATTTATATACCATACCATGCTTTGGACTTTAAACAGATCCTGTTCCCTAGTATATTTATAAAAATACTCAAATTTTTATCTTGCCGATCCTATAAAGAGTTTTTATAATGTAACATGATTTTATTTATTCTTTTATTATTATAATCAGGTATCTTATTTAAAAATAAATATTATATATCAAAAAAAATTTATATTTTTTTTAAAAAATAAAAAATACAGTTAATAATAATAATGAAAACTAAAATAAATGAATTTGATAAATAAAAGAACCAGATGTATTCAGTGTTGTCATGGGACATTTTTGGGACATGGCCTGGGACATTGGGACTTAATGTGGGACATTTTGGGACATAGTGTGGGACAGTCTCAAAATTTTTGGGACATCGAAAATGTATATCACTGGATGTATTATATGAAAAAACTGATTTATTATATCTGGATAAAATGAAAGAATCTGGATTTATTATATTCAGATGAAATAAAGGAACTGGATTTATTATATTCAGATGAAATAAAGGAATCAGATTTATATCCAGATGAAATGAAGGAATTGGATTTATTATATCTTGATGAAATGAAGGAATCTGGATATATTTATTCTAATAAAATCTAAATTCAAATCAGAAGAAATCAGTTTTAAATCTGAATATTAAATATCAGTTCTAATCTTTAGATGAACTTAAAATTCAAGAAGAAAATTCAATACAATTAACTAAAAAATTATAACATAATCAAACTCAGATTATACAATATATTGGATGACAAATAATAAATAACTGTAGCAAAAATTTTAATATTTGAGAAAAAGTTAATAAGGATAATAGTATTTAATAAATTTGCTTTTCATTAGATTAATAATAATGAAACTCATGATCTTTTTAATTTTAGTATTACCTGATTGATGAACTCTTGCTAGTCAAATTTTAAATAAAATTACTAATAAAATTAAATCTAATAATTAACAACTTACTTCAAATCTTTTGATAGTTAGAAAAATATTGTAAAATAAAAGATAATAGATATTGTTTTAATTACTTCAAGTAGCCCCAGTTCTTGTATAAAATGCAGAGAATATAAGTGGTAAATATCAATGCACAGAAGAAATTATGCAATAAATAGAATTATTTTTTGAAAAAGTAGTATATTAAAATATTTAAATAAATGCATTAGTAACTAATACTGCTGGGAATATGTATCTGCTAGGTTTTTATTTATTACTAAGGAACAGGATCTGTTCAAAGTCTGAAGTATATAAATTATAATATCATATTTCACATGATTAATTATTTTGTAACACAAAGACATAACACGTGATAATGTAAACAAAATGTCATTGGTTATCAGGCTTACCAAATTTGGACGGACAGAACGATCTTGCATTTGAATATCATAGTAGTAAAGTGTCCTCCGCTATGCTTCAGACAATTATTATAATTTTAAATAATTTTTATTTTTATTAATAGATGACAAATAAAATTAATTCATTATAAAATAATATTTTTACTACTATACTTTGTATATTAAGCTAATTGTTATATAAGAGAAATTTTTAAAGAAACTTAAATATTTAAAAGGATTTTTAATCATATTCAAATAATTGGTTTTTTTTATTTATCAGTTTATTTTATATAAAAGCTTTATCATAAATAGTTAAAACTTTATAAAAAAATTATAGCTTTTATAAGTCTATGTTTAATATGTTAGAAATAATTATTATAATTCTTTAATTTCCTTTTAAAAACAAAAAATGCATTTATAATAAATTTATTATATTTATTAAAGTATTTATTTTTATAAACATTATTTATTAATTTATAAAATTTTTATAAATTTTTTAGATTTTAGTAATAATTAATTCTCATACTAGTGAAGATAAACTTCATTTATCAATAATATAAGTCTTTGAACAAATTTAGAAAAATTAACAATCCTTTTATATCTATTTTGTGAAATTTTAAATATCATGTAATAGGATAAAGCATGTCTTCACCAAATAATATATTCTTTTAATTTTATTATGAATAATATGAAATAATTAACACTAATTTATTTTTATAATTATATAGTTAAATAACTTGAATTATATTTGGCTGGTTAAAAAGAACTATTATTAATACTTTCTTTAGCTCTTTATCCAAAATATTAATTAGAAAAATTTTCTCTTAAGGCTAAGAATTTAACATATTCACAAATTGATTATTAGATTAATTATTATTATAAGTCTTGATTTAAAAAAAAACTAACAATTATTCTTGTATTAGAAAAATTTAAAAAGTAATGATATCCTTTTATAATAAAACATTTAAACAATTTGATGATATTATGAAATGATATAAAAGTGTTTCTAATATAGCTTCAAAATTAGATACTTTAGTCACTTTAGTCGATCATTTATTTAGAAGTTATATTAATACAGCTTTATGTGAAAAGTTGTTTTCCATAATATGATTTTTATATTTAAAAAAACACAATTGATTACAAATAAGATATTAAATTATATACAATATATTAAATTATTTATTTTTAATTAATTTTTTTTTAATATAAAAATGATTTGGCAATGAGTTAACTTTGAACTAAAATTATTAAAGAAAATAATAAAAATAATACAAAAAAACAAAACAAATTACAAATATATAAAAATCATTCTAAAATGAATTAAAATAAATGAAAAAGTATTTAATGATAATGATAATGATTTACCAATATAAAATGAAATACATTAGTAGAAAAATAGATAGATTTATTAAATAATAAGGAATTAGAAGAAGGAATAAATTTTAAAAGAATTGAAGATGAAAATTCAGATAGTGATGATTATAATAAATTTTACTAAAGAATGTAATAGCAAAATAAAAATTAGAAGATTTGTTTATATCTAATTTGAAATTTTCCTTTTAATAAATAGTTTTATATAATTCAAATTATTTCACTTAAATAAAATAAGTAATTTCTAATAAGATTAAAGATATAATTAATTATTTTTTTTATAAATTAAAAATTAATAAATATTAATAAATAACAATATATACATTTTCTATTTTTATTGCTTAATTAATAGACAAAGAATAGCAATTTTTATCTAGTATTATCTAATATTTATTGTCTAAAAATAACAACATTGATTTATAAAACTCTTGCATAATCAAATACCAAAGAAAGTTTAAAACATTAAAAAATTAAAAAAGAATAAACAAATAATTTATCAAATATTATCAGGTAAATATTCTATTAGTAATAGTAATAATAATCCTAATAATAGTTCTGATGATAACTCTAATAATGATTCTTTTAGTGGTTTTGATAATTCTATTAGTAATCTTAGTGATTATAATGTTTTTGATAGGAATTCAGAATTATAATTTCAATTCTAATTTTAGTTAGGTGGATATATTTACTAGATATATCATAACTATTAAAAATAAATTAAAAATTGAAGATAAGCATTTAACTTCAGGTAACTTAATGCTATTTAATATTATCAATAATTTCTTAACAAAGGATACAAAGTTAGAAGTAAGTCAAATTGTTACAAATCTTTTTAATTGAAAAAAATAATTTTCTCATTATATTAGTAGTTAATCCAAATATTTATTAATTATGAAGATATTCCTAAAATTCATTATATCAAACATTTTAAATGAAATAGCATTATTGATAATAAGGATGTTTAATTAAAGGTTACATTATACTTAAGATAACACAAATTTGATATAATCATTAATAACTTTTGTGATTATATTACTAATGAAATTTTACATTCTATTAGCATAAAAAAAAAACTAAAGTTAGGTAAACTTGTTTATTATATTATAATTTCTATTAATTATAGGTTAATAAATATAAATTTATATATTATAGCAAAAGGATAATAATCTGATAGTTAAAAAAAATGGATTTATATTTAGTTAATATATAAAGAAATGTATATTAATAGTTATGAAAGAAATAATGTATTACTTATTAGAAGAAATTTTTTGAAACTATAGTTAGATAATATTATATTTATTATATTATATGTTTATTATATTTTAATATATTTTTCTATTAGCTATCAAAAATTAATGTTAAAATTTATCAGAGATTTATATCAGAAATCAGCTGATTATAGCTAATCAGTAGCCTGACCTCTCACTTCCACTTGATCAAATTCCAAAAAAATATATATATATATAAATAATATAATTATGAAAATATTTTGCCATCTAGTAATCCAATTTACATGAAGTTTTTTTTGTTTTATTAGCCTCTTTAAACTCTATTAAATAAAAATATATTTATTTAGATTGGATTACTAAATACTAAAATAATTGCAAAAAACATTTTTGATATATATAAAATAATAGTATTATACAAATATTTTGCTATTTAGTAATCCCATTTATATGAACCTTTTTTAGTTTTATAGGTCTTTTTAATCTATTAAATAAAAATATATTATTCAAATTGGATTACTAAATGCTAAAATAATTGCAAAAAAACCTTTTTTAATATATGTCAAAATAACAGAATTATGCAAATATTTTACCTTCTAGTAATTTAATCTTCATAAATATTTTTTTTGTTTTAAAATCTTTATTAAGCTCTATAAAAATAAAAAATTTCATCTAAATTAGACTACTAAATACTAAAATAATTGTAAAAATAATTTTAATAAATAAATTATTACTATAAAAGAAATATATGATATCTGAAGGGTATATTTTGGTAATTGAAAAAATTTCAACTATAAATTCTGTA
This sequence comes from Funneliformis geosporum, assembly GCA_946474995.1. NCBI lineage: Eukaryota > Fungi > Glomeromycota > Glomeromycetes > Glomerales > Glomeraceae > Funneliformis > Funneliformis geosporum. The sequence goes on from CAMKVN010003490.1 coordinate 9,061, forward strand.
GAATAAATGTTTTTCATAATTTAAATTTTTAAACAAATTAAATGCTCATTAAAGAAGAAAATTGATATTTGCGGTAAACAATTCAATTGACTTTACCTAAAATAAATAAATGTGCAAAACAGCAAATTAATTATCTGGTCCTAGGAATAAACTTTTATTTATAGACAATCGGGTATCCAGGTTGTCAAATCCTGAACTGTATGTATCAACCTGATTTAATGCAGATGATTCGGGTGACTAAAAGCTAGTTTCATTCTCTAGTTAATAGTATCATCAATAATGTAAACCTTAACAAGAATACAACAAAACCAATTTAATTTACTTTCATATTATTTGAATTCTATTTCTTTTGGATTCTATTCTTTTGTAAAATAATCTGTATATTTGATTTTAATTAGATAATGTTAAAAAAATTAGATGATATTATACATTATGAAGAGTATAGACTAATATATAAGCAAATGCGGAACCTATTTTAAAATACATTTTGATTATATTAATTTTAGAGATGAACAAGTTTATTAATAAGCATTTCTTTTTAAAAAAGAAGTAATATTTGTGCACATCTGAATCAATTGTCACAAACCAGTCAACTATTATTCAATCTGTTTTTATTGTGAAGAAGGTAAAGACTTGGTAAACTTTTGAAAGAACGCTTTAACGAACTTTATCCTTTATGCCTTTATGTGAAGGATATTAAGAAAATAGAAAAGAATTCTATACTTCTATGCTAAAAGAGAAATTAATACTAAGACGCTCTTCTTAATATTATAAATTAAATAATTTTTTTTAATTTAATGTTATTAGAAATATAAATATACAGAATATATTATTAAATAAAGTACAAATACAGATTAAACAATATATCAATTATGTTAAATAAACAATTGACTTGGTCCTGCCTTAAAAAAATTTTTTTTGGAATCGGATTTAATATTGATTAATTATGAATAATCATTTTAATTATTATTTATTTCAATTTTTTTATTTACAGTATCTTCAATTGAAAGGTGTCTTTGGTGATGTCTTCGTCAGATAAAGAACTTATATGATCTTCTTTTATATTGAATAGAAGGGTCTTGATTGTAATTTCTTCCTGATTGAGTCTTTGTAGGATTTAGACTCATTTCAATTTGTAAGCGGTAGCTAATTTATTAAAAAACAAACCTGATGTATTACACATTTCATATACTGATCACTTAAGCATAGCGGTCATACTTAATTTTATCATATTTTGCAGATCATTTTGCCGATCATTTGCCGATCATTTTTCATTTTATCACATATAATAAACACCGTAAAAATGAT
>CAMKVN010003491.1:0-10367 GCA_946474995.1 Funneliformis geosporum
AATGATCTTGATCATTTATCATTTGTCATTTAGATCATTTGCGAAATGACAAATGCTAAATGATTTATGATTATGACTAAGGAATAGACAAATTATTTAAATGGTCAAATGACCAGGTCATTTCTGAACACTGATTTAAACTTATTTTAATGTATAGCTTAAAACTTTCAAAACCTTTAAAATGTTTTTTTTAAAAATCTAAAACTTGATAAATTTAATTAAATTTAGAAATATATTTTAGAAGTAAGAATGCTATCCTAAACTACTAAAAATTAGTTTCAGTTAAACAAAATTAATTTCAGTAATTTTGGCTATTAACTAAACTAGTTTTGATTATTCTAAACTATGAAATTTTAATTTCAGATATTAATACTATTTAGAAGATTACATAAAGATATTTATTATAAACAAATAGTTCATATCAAATATCTCAAATCTCAAATTTTCTAAAAATTGTTTAGAAAGACATCTTTAATTAGTAGTTTTTTTGAATAAAATAATTTGATTTAGATATCATGTAACTTGACCTTATATTACATTTTCAACATAATTATGTTGTATTATTTATTATAATAAAATAATTTGTAAAATTATTCATCATATATTACAAATTTTTTATATAATAATAAAATGTTATATGATATATTCATATAGTCATAAATTTTTAATTGTATTACTAAAATAGTTTAGTAAAATTTAAGTTACTATAATCAAGCATATATATATTTTTTATTTATATTTGTGAGTATCTACAATACTTATTCTAATATGAAATATTAACCTTCCTATACTACAATATATTCTAAATTGTTATTCTTTTTTTATTTTTTCTAATATTACTTTTTTAGATATTACTTCTGATTATTACTTCTGAATATTTCTTTTAATTATTACTTCTTACTGATAAGTATTTTTTAAGTATTTATCATCTTTTTAATAATTTTATTATGATAATTCTTAGTTTTATTTTATTATTAATTAACATTTTTCTAATTTATAGTTTATAAATAACTTTATTTATTTTCACAGGTTAATTGTTTGACAATTAATTATTTTAAACAAAAGTATTCATTTTTATTTGTGTTAAATATTTGTTTATTAAAAATAATTTTTTTTTTTTGGAATTCAAAATCAAATGTTATTTCCTTGATACAAATTTTAAGTCTATATATAATTTCTACACATTATTAACATGTTATATGATATATAATATTAACTCTTTAGTTCTGCTATTTAACTTCCTACTTCTGAATTACACTTATTTTACTACCAATTTACACTTTATTTTCTTAATAAACTTAATTACTGCTTATGTTTTACTATTGAAATTCCTTCTGTTATTATAATATACAAGCTTTCATGTAGTCCATTTTATTATTCCTAACTATTGTAATCTTTGTGTAACCTTCCTGTATATGGGAGGTTGCATTTTTTATTAAAATTTTAATATATATTGCATTTTAATCTAACATTATCAAAAATTAAAATGCAATAAAAATTTCTCAGAGCCCCATTTTCCTAACAAACCTCACATATGTGTGTTACTTCAATTATTATTTTTAAATATTTTATGTCTTTCTACAAGGCCCTCCTCCTCCATTCGGTTCATTAATTATCTGACTCCCGCTGTTCGGTCCTTTAATTAACCATTCTTTCTCGGTAACTATTTTATCTGAATTATTTTTTCTAAAGTTTATCTTTCTTATGTAACCTTTTTTTTCGTGTTGTAATTTATTCAAATATTCTTCTTTCTTTTAATAAAATAAAGAAAACTAAAATCAGGTAAGAATTTTTCGTTACATTTTATAATTACTTTATCATAACATTTTATTAATATCTATGTTATGTATATTCATTGGTAAAAAAACAGCAATTCGATGTTTAAAGAAAATGAGTTTTGTATTTAGTCAATATTCCAAAGAAGTGTAAATTGATGGTCGAAAGAGATAAAGTTTTCGAAAAGAGTTTCTTGAAACAATAGCCAGGTAACGAATGTATTTTGATTTTCTTGTTCTTCCAACAGTCTTGCTAACCGAACTGCTGTACTTACAATATTTTATATATAGCTATCAAATTATTACGGGTTGTTCTTTAAATGCTTAAAGTTATAAGTGAACAGAAAAGAGAAGATTAATTTTGCAGGTGGTGTAGAAGTATAAGGGATCAATTACTGATCTTTTGGTTTTTAAACGAATAGATGAGGCTTTTTGTGAAACTTAAAAAATTCAGCGAAAAATCCTGTTTTTTTTTTAATTTAATGGTAGATCTGCCCGATGATTTTAGTTCCCAGGTCTAGTCTAGGTTTGTTTGCAATATAATACTTGCGCATCTTCTGGAATACCATCTTCTTTAAGTTACTAGAAACAGAAGCGAGTTTCTTTCTGTAATAGTTACAAACGTAAATATTTGGGAAAGACTGAAGCTTTAATAGTCAATAAATACCATTGTTATTCGATGGGAGGAATAAATGTATAGTTTCGTTCAAGAATGTAACTGCATTGAATCTTTTTGATTGTGGATGAATTGCAGATTATATATTCGCAGGTGGGTCAATCAAATCAATCACCGGAGAAGTCGTTTGGATTTTGTTCAAACAGTATAACGTGTTGCCACTTTTTCATCATACTGGCAGGCGATGCATATGAAATCCATCGCTTTCATTGTAGAGTGCAAACATAATTTATTTATCAAATTATGAACAATGTTCTGCTTAAAGATTACATTGAACAGTAACTCGACCGACGTCAACCAAGACTCTGCATTTATAATGGACATGTTATATGCATCAAAGGTTCTCTTCACAGCACAAGATGTGAAACGAAGAATGGAAGGTTGCTCTAACTTTTATCATTTTTTTCGTCAATTTTGCCTTACCCTTTGTATAATCTTTCTAACCTGAATTATAAATTATTTTCTTAATAATACCAGAGTAAATTCTCTTTCAGATTATCACGAATTGCGTCATCATCTGTTGTTTTAGATTTATTTTGGAAAGGTCCCGGCTGAAATTTTAATTATGTGATTTTGTTTAATAACTTTTGAAGAATCTTCATGACATTTTGTATCGTTTCAAAGATTTTTTTTTACACATTTTTCTTATGTTTATTTTGACGGGTGGTGCCTTAAGTTAAAACCTCTTTTGTCTCATTTTTGGATGACGAAGGTGAAAGTTCATCAATTGCTCTAAAGATATTTTCCGCCTAACCTTATTACTAATATCTTTTTCTGTCCTTCTCATCCAAGAATCCAACTTCCTTTCCTCTAAATATTTGATGTTAATGGAACTAGGTATACCAAAATCTCCTCAAAAGAATAACTTGAGATTTCTGTCTGATCTCCTTAATGCTATTGCTGCTACAGACCATAGCAGTACTAACTCTGATTTATCATAACATTGATATTCTGGATAGAATTAAAGCAGTCGTAAATTATGCATATCGAGATATTATAAGACCGCTGAAATTTATGTAGGCCACCTTCCGTGATGCTTGTGATGTCCCCAGAATCTGTACGAGATAATACATTAGTCTGCAAGTCCTGAAGCTTTGCACAATTATAACCGAAAAAAATAAATATTTATTCATACAATACATATCTTAATTGCGTAATATCTCGGCCAGGCTTTAATAATTTCTTCATCACCGCATCTTTCAAACTACGAAACTTCGGTTTCTTTTAAACGAGTTCATAACAAAACAGCTTACAACAGCTTGTGGTGGTCATAGTAAAAAAAAGGCATCAAAGCGTTACTGCGCTTTTTTTTAAATTTCTGATAGAGATCATAAGATCGACCGAATAACGTAATATTAATTTATCTTTTTTAATAAATAACCTGAGAATCGGAGAATCACTGAATTTTTACTATGCTTATTAATTATTTTTGAGTATAACAATCATTCGTCATATAAAGCAACCAATCAAGAGTTTATTGAGACTTTATACTCTTTGTATTCGAAAGGTATTAATATACCCTATACCCTTGAGCTTTCACAGAAAAACCTTCAAAATATTTTTACTAAAAAAGACAAAACAAAAACCTTACAAAATGTATAGCGCTTACGGAAGAAACATCGCAAAAAAATACGCGCCAAGATACGCACAACAAAATAGATTATTTCATAACATGAATGGTAACGGTAACGGTAAGTAACGTATTATTAAGAATAAAATTTATTAGCGTACTAAATACATATAATTAACCCAATAAAGGCACTGAAAATCCAGAAATTCTTAAAGGAGTAAAAGGAAATATTAGTTTGATATTTACAACTCTTGGTTTAGTTGGAGGGGGTGGGGTTGGATTGATTCACATTATTAGAGGTGAAATTAAAGAAGCGCTTAAACCTCTCGAAACAAAGATTGACATGATGGACAAAGTAAGCAATTACAAAGTTACATATTGATCTTTCCCTAATATAAATACGAAATTACTAAGTTTAAACTTATCTTTAATCTAGAGATTGGAAAGATTAGAAAATCATTTCTATAAATTTTCCGAAGATATGGGACATATAAAAGCACTCTTAACGAAATAATGTGTCGGATATGATCTCGATTTCAACCCTGGATGGTTTAATATTCTTCTCTTAATTTGCTATTACTTACCATTCAGCCAAATAGTTAGGTAAAAATAATTATTTTAAATTCTTAATAATGATGAATGATTAAGCAAAATAAGTTTTTTTAAAAATTTTATTTCATTGTATAATTATCTTTAGGTAAAATTTCAAATTTTTAATTAGTTGGAAATTTAATTATAATTGAAGCTATATATAGTATTGCACATTTTTTATGAAGCAAAATAAAACAACGGAAAAATTATTTTGCAAATTTTTAATAAGAATTTTAATATTTTTTTTTATTTCGTTTCGATATGGGTCATACCACAAAATTTCGCTCCACATGACTTTTAATAACTAAATATTGATTTGTTCAATTAAATTGAGTATTTTGCATGTCATGTTAACAAAAAAAAAACTTTATCGCCGAACTATTCAAGTCAATTATAGATCTTTCCATTTGGCTAATTCCATTTTATATAAAAGTAAAATTTTTTTACTAAACATTTATATTTAGATTGAGATTAGCTTAAAAAATTTTGCTATGGGAGTTTTAAATTTTTTTTGGTAAAATTTATAGGTATTAAATCAATGTAATTTCATTATACTTAAGTTATATAATAAATATGAACAAAAACTTCTGATGAGTCGATAATTATAATTCATCGAACTCTTAAGGTCATTGGTTAATTAATTTTCATTATTATTTATAAGCCTACTCCAGCTACAAAAGAAGAGATTTTGATGATGAAAATATGCAATCATACTGAAAAAAATTTGCTATGATTCGCCTCTAAAGTTTTTGATTATTGTTATTGATAAGATTTAAAATTTATCTTGAGACATTATTTTATTTATTTGGAGTAGTCCCTCATCAACAGAGATCTCGCAGATTTAAAAGTTTTGAAGTATGATTAACTCTTATAATCTTACTGCGTCAGGTCAATCTATGTTTATATAACAGTATACGGTGGAATTATATAAACATTATTAAATTTCTTTGAAAGTTGAGGTATTAACTAACTAATATTTATCAATTATTTATTTGTACATAACTACGATTTAGATGATGCTTATAATTAATCAGGAAATAATTATAAACCTCCTCATATTGCCATTTGTTAAAGACAAGATAAATAAATTTAATGTATTCGTGAAATATTATTCCAGAACCTTTTATAAAAATAGATTGCATAACCCCTTTAAAGTTTAATTTTAATTTAACTTTTTAGTGTCCTATACCGCTCTGTTTATTGTAGAATTAAATATATGAAATTTTGTTGGAATATAATTTTATGGAATTTCATGATCAAACAAAAATTCAAATTTTTCTCAACAGACAATTTAGTCAATGAAAGTTTAATTATTTATTCAACTGGATAAGTTGTTTGCCACTATAGATAAATTAATTTCTTTTGATTTTGATTTAGGTATTTTAGTTATGTGCTAAATTTTCTCAACTTTTATAAATTTAAACCATATATATCAATTTACAATTTAAAATTTTTTTTATTTTAATGCGAAGAAAATATTACATTTGTAATTTGTTTGATTAGATTATTTATTAATTTAAATTTCATTTGTAATTTGTATAAATTTTATTTGGCAAAAATTCTCACCGATTCCATTGATCCTTTTTTTTAAGTACGCTAGTTAATTTATGGAAACTTATAACATATGGGAAAATATAATAAACCGAGGGCTGAACGGAAAACTTGGAAAATACAAGATTTTTTTTTAATATCCCAGGAAAAATTATTCAATAATTATTCACAGAAATGGTCCTAAAAATCAACATAGAAAAAACCTTAATAGAGTTTGAAACAAGATTTAAGGAATTAGAGCAAAGTAATGAAGAGTTACGTTCACAATTCAAATATTTTGAAGAAAAGATTAGAGAGCGAGAAGTAGAAACCAAAGAAAAGCAAAAAATTATTAATGAATTAGTAAGAAATCTTGAATTAATTGATTATTATAATACTATTGATAGTTTAAAAATTAAAGATATTAATATGAATGACCTCAGGAGGATTGCTAAAATATCGAAAGTTGACAAAACTCGATTGCAGTGATACTCGAATAACAAGCTTACCAACTTTGCCCAATTTCTTAACAACACTCTATTGCTGTGATACTCAACTTACCAACTTTACCAAATTCCTTAACGAAACTCAGTTGCGTTAGTGCAAAATAACCAGGTTACCAACCATACCCGATTCCTTATTTAAAATTAGAAGTATTTTCTTGTTAATTAAAGTTTCTAATATCTATATGATTTTGTATTAATTTATATGGTATTATTAAAATTTCAAGTCAAATATTTCTTTCGGTAATTTTATTCATAAATTCTACTGGAATATTCTTTGCGCCATTTAAATATATGATTTGTCTTTTAATTATTATCTGCTTTATTGAAGCAAATTATGTGATAAAATTAAGACAACTTATCCATTTGACATATATTAAAGCAAGTATCTTGGATTTAATTAAATTTTGGAGGAATCGTTCCTAAAAAATTCTTTGAGTCTATTTCTTTAAGTCTATAATTTTCTTGGACCATTCTCCAGTGTTGGATGCTTCAGATTTATATTATGGTGAATTTCTAATGAGAGTTTAACCAGCCATTCCATTATTCTCGCCTACTATCATACATTATATTTTCAGGTCGAAATATAGCATTAACTCATTTTTTTTTCTCAGCAGTAAAGCGCTTTCTATTGCAAGGTCCCATATAATTAACAAAAAAAATAAAGAAAATAAGCTTAAACCACATTATTGAAATATTAAATTGATAAATGTTGTAGGGGCAATAAATTTTGATTAATAAATGTTCGAAATAGAATAAATACATTGAAAGTATTGTTTACTCATTAATTGTAAATTCTTGGGCAAATAAATAATTATGGAATTGATGAATAAGGAATTAATGCTACTTATTATATGGGGTTCAAAATATATTTTTATATACATAAAATATATGACACTGGATTTCCATTATCATACTTATTTCTTGAAAATAATGGAAATACAAAGAAAAAATACGAACATAATTTTGTTTCTATATTTAAAATTCAGAGTTGCAGCCTAAATTTACTCAGATTTATGCAATACGTTTCACACGACAAAAATGAAAATTCAATTTTGTTAAAAGAGCCGTTATAGCAAGATTATCAACTAATAAATCTGTAAAATCTTTAGGTTTTAATCCTATTCAGAACTTTGAAATAGATTTCCTTTTAATAGTATTAAGCAAGCAGCAAATTTTGTCCAAAGACCTTTGAAAATATATGGAATGATATGAAGATTACCGATTAAAATGTAACAAATCTTTGGCGATTGGATTATATTTCCAATCGAAAATAAAATTTAAGTTTATGACCATTATTTGCATATAAATAAAAAAACTTAATTAATTTACATTATTGCAAAATAAAAATTTTTCGGCATTTATTTATAAAATTCGAGTCTTATTTGAGTTTCACTATAATCGGGTGAAGTCGAATTAGAGTCCTGTAAATATTGACGGGTTCGAGTTCGGATTTGCTTCAAACCCGGTTCGAAGTAATAAAAATGTCGATCAAAGTTTAGGTTTTACAATAAAAAATAAAATCATATTATGGATCGCATGTGGACTTTGCGGGAAAAATTAGGAATTTTTGTTTTTCAGCCATTAGGAATTCACGATGATAATCTCAACGCTTTGAATAAAGGATTAGATCGCAATGAGGTAAATATAAAAGGTTTTCGGATAATATGGGCGAAGAAGATTCTGGATAGTTGTCAGTAAATAAAATATCAATAAATGAAATTATTTCTTTCTTTAATTGAAAAATTATTTTTTTTATTTAATTTATTTATTTTCAAAACGCCGTTAGATTAAAATTTTTAGAACTAAATAATGAAGCGAAAATACTTTTTGAAGGCTTATACATAAATGCAGTACGGCTGTAAATAAACCTATTGATTATGTAACAACTTGTTTTGTTGGAAAATTTTTGTATGATTCATTTGATGAAAATTCGTTCTTAGTAATATAGAGAATAGTTAGTTTCAATGAACAATGAAAATTTTCGCTTTTGAATATTAACTTAGCCACATTCGTCGATAGTATTTTTTTTTTTTTGGTCAGAAATATTACAAGGATTTTCTAATTTCTAATTAGTATCGTTGTCCGCAATTTTTTTTTAAATTTTTTTATGACGTCATCAAACTTTCACCATGAAAAGTTAGAACATCACAAAGTAGCTGTGCCCCATTCAAATATATTATGTACATGTTGATTATTAAATGAGGCTTAATATAAATATTAACGCAATATTTTTGCTAAAATATTTAACTTTTCATGTTGTTTATACGATTTATGTGGCTTATGCACGTATAAATTTTATTGCTATGGCTTAGCAAAATAACAATTAAAGTCACAGTATTTACTAGCGTTTGAACCTTGTGTTAGCATCCAAACAAAATCGTTTTTTTATTTTTAGAAAAAGAAAAAAGTAAATTTAATAAATTCTAGATATTAATAGAGATATTTGAAACAAGAATGCTTCTTTTACAATAAAATTAAAAACACATCTTCAGCGTTTTTTCTATCACCAACTTCTGGTTAATGTCATAAGAACAAAAATATATTATTTCCGCTTGATAGAACTGAGCTTCCTTTACTATAAAAGCTGTCAGAAATCTTCTAAAAAAAAATAAATAAGGTCAACAAGATTCAAATTTGGCGGTGAATTTAATTCTTAATCATTCTATTATTTTATAATTTATAAAATATTCTAATTAAACAAAAATGTATAGCAAATTTTCACAAAATAACTTATTTATTATGAAACTATTGAATATCCTTCAAATGTAAACCTTGCTAAAATCTTAATTCTGATAGAAATATTTTCATCTAATAAATCTAGTAGAGGTTTATATATTGGATATTGGGTTGTTGTGATGTGAGTATTTTTGATATTATATAATTTTTTTTTTATATAATTTTATAATTGTATTTTTTTAATATTTAAACCAAATATATATTTTTTCTTATATAAAGTAAAAATCAAATCAAATCTTCATAATATATTTTAAGAGGCTGTTCTTAAGTCCTACTATACTCAATTGCAAATAATATGATTATTGATTTCTTTCCTATTTAACAATCAATATTTTATGCTATGTAAATTAGTAATATAATTTTTCTTATTTTACCAGTTAAGATAATATTAATTATTATCTTAATTCTAATAGCTTAACAAAAGAAATTTCAGTTTAAATTGAAATAGTAAGTTAGTTAATTATAAATATTATTAAAAAAATATATATAATATTATTATGATTATCAAATTTCCCTCTTTTTAACATACGCATAAGAAAAGTTATTTTTTTATTGCTGTTAATAATAAAAGAAGTGTTTAATTTATTAATTTTAAATTATTTTAATTATTTTTGCTATATTTTATAATTATTTTGAGCATTTTTACTATCTTTAAATAAAAATTAAAGAAAAAAATGTAACCAATTTGAGTTTTCATACAAATCTATACATACTTTTATTTTTTCTAAAGTAAATTTTTTTTTGTTTTATTTATTTATTTTTTTAATTTTATTAATCATTTTTTATTTCATTTTTTGTAGATTTTTTTCAAAGCTTTAGTTTGACACTTTAGTAAACAGTGAAGCCGTGATCTGTAACTGCGGCGATCATCTGATTTAGTTGACAAATATGACAGATTGGTCATATTTGATCGATGATCTATATTTATCATATTTATAATATTTGTTAACTTTATTAACTTTATTAAATTTGTTATATTTGAT
>CAMKVN010003492.1:0-10365 GCA_946474995.1 Funneliformis geosporum
ATGCTACAAGTGAAGGTCGAACCGATATGTGGATAGAAACGCGGAATATAATTTACTACTTTGAATTCAAACGATATGATCCTGATAAAAAAAATGTAATCATGAGCTTAGTCGAAGAGGCAATCAATCAAATATTTGAAACAAAATATTATATTGGTCATACAGATCCAGAATCCTATAACAAGACGAGATATGCTATTGGGTGTGTTTGTTCAACGGGAACTCGAAAAATCTGTGGAGTTGGAATTCAAGAATTCACTTATAGATCAAATAGGCTTGAAAAAAAGGAATTACAAAATTTTTTAGATGGATTTCAGTAATGAAATGTAATTCATTGATAATATGTATGTTTCGTATTTGCATTGAATAATATATATAGTATAAATATCTTGCATTTGTACTTGAAGTAATTAATAATAGCTACAAGATTTAAAAAAATAACATGGCGTTTTGATAAATTTTCTTATTAGCAGTAATGAAATGTAATTCATAAAATATCGTATTTGCGTTTAATAATAAAGTATAAATTTTATCTTGCAGATTTAAAAAAATAATATGCGCTTTATTAATTTCTTGAGCAATAAAAAATAAATAATTGGTAGCGAATGAAATATGTGACACCCTGCATCATATTATTTCATTGCTTACTTACCGCTAATTTGTAATTCTAAATAAATTATCCCACACATTACTCATTTGCTAAATATACTGTACCTCACCCATCAGCACGGATGTAAGAAAATTTTCTTTGATATGGAATCTAGTGTAATACCAATAATTTCGATAAAAATAACAGACATCTCTTCCCTACCATTATATTTATTTCATGATATTCCACGCTCTATGATCAAAAGATTTATTAGGTGCAATCGTGAACGATCAAAATCACGTGAGTATTCAGATCAAAGTTCGGAACTTATTCTTACGTAATCTCACCATGATATTACGCAGTGACATTTTGTCACGATCAGTGTCATGCGTAAAAATTTTTATTAATTCAATGTAACATAAAAAATAGTCGAAATCTTTCCCTGCGATACATGATGAAGTTACTACGTTACTAATTAATACGTTTTTATATTATTATTCCCTAATCCGACTTTTTCATGATGATCTTTGCTTTTTTAGATCCCTCTCTTCACTTCGTGAATCTTCCATAGGCTTCTGTGCCTCCTCCAACAACCAAATAATATGTCTCTTTCGTACACAACAGGTAAGAGCTTCGACAACTTGAACAATGGTTTTCTTTCACTGTCTAGCATATATTCCATGAAATCCGCATCTGTTACAATCCCCATACTTTATCCAGATCGTGACATTTTGTCATACCTAAAGAAAATCACCATTTATCACGCGATCACTTTTGCCAAGAAATTTCCGAGACATTATGTCCCAGAAAAATGCCAAGAAAAAATTTTTATTATTACATGCGAAAAATAAATACAAATGTTCGGGACGTAGTCCATGATACATATACGTGACTTGGAAATTCGCCCTGCGTTCTTTACGAAATGACTGTTATAAAGTACATATTTATTAATGAAAAGAAACTAGAGTTACAAGAAATAGTAATACAGAAATTTGATAATAATAAATTCTTACGTATTATATCTATCCTCGAAAAGTTTTCTCTTCTTTTTTGTGTCCTCCCGACTCGCAATCCCGAAGTCAATCAGATAGACATCACCATTATCATTAATTAAGATGTTTTCCTCTCGAATATCATTGTGAAGGATACCGTGCTTGTGAATTGCTTCTAATCCCTTAATGGCTCTTGACTTCTGTCATTTCTTTATTTTAACGTAATGCCAACAATGGTCATGCCGATAATGAAGCTCATACCTCCTCCATAATATCCATGACAGATCAACTTTGGGATATACTTGCCTTGGATGTCAGCAAACGCTAAGTCTTTATAAATCTCAACTTCTTTTTTCATTTCTTCTAGGACATACGATGGGGCCTTCGATAAGTCTACACTCTTTAAAGCGATCATATCACCACGAAATTCGCATAGGAGCATTTTACCACTTTGTTCTTAACCTAATATGTTAAGTCTGCAAAGCTAAAATTTTCCTGGTCTACAGGGGTATTAGAAAATGATTGTTGATTTGCCAAAGTGCCAGAAGTTGGTTGTTGGTTTAAGGAGGAGCTGAAAGATAATGATTTTGAGTTTGATCAAAGAATACATGAATTATTATCCTCGTGAACTGGCATTAGTACTTAAGGTTTAGAAGACTTGAGATTCTCTTTCACCTGTCGAGTTAGATAAGCATATGCCTTGAATACAGGTGAAGATTCAGATTCCAGTAGAAGGGTTTTTGAAATCCAGAGCTTTGTGTGTTCTCGGCATAAAAATCAGTGATTATTATAGATGGTAAGAATACCATATCTAAGTTCGTTTCCTTTCATATAATTATAGATTTGTTGAACTACATCCTTGCCTTTACTCGTTTGATAAAACTCAGGAAATGTCTCTTCACCCATATCCTCTAAAACATGCTTTCTTTTAGCCTCTATCACCAAGATCAATAAACCTATGAAATGACAGTTAAAATCTGGTATGTCAGGAGTATCAGTAGATTTCCTTGAATATACATAGTCTGGTTCTGTAAAATCATTCAATACCATACAAATATTGAAATTCATGGCATTACGAACATCCTCTTCATCGACTATAACAAATCTATCATCAAATCTCAGCCTCTCAAATATCAGTTGCTGGTTAAAGCAGAACCTGTTCACTTTCTTGAAAAAGTCTTCTATAGAAATACACTTGTTAATGGTCACTATTAACTTTAGTAGTGGTCTTTGAGGTAATACAGTCTGGAAAATATGTATTAGTGATGGAATACATGACAATGCCTCTTCTAAGCTAAGAACTGGAAACGAATACATATTAATATATTACGAGGTAAATAACAAAAAATTACAGACTGTATCAGAAAACTTATGTGGCAATTTTATAATGATATAAATATATTCTTCAGGAAGTAAGTTAGGAAAATATTTTGAAATCTTTTTTGTTGCAAGAAGTTCAACTTTATCTTGAAATTAGAGATTGCTTAAGAGATCATCATGATCATCAAGGATCTTCACATTCCATAGTTTAATACCTTTAGTATCAATGTTAGCAAGATTTATGCATTTTTGTTCTTTATAACCTCATGGAGGTGGCTGACAAGCTGATCCTTATTAATATCGATAAAGAAAGCGTTTGTGAATATATTTCTTTTGACAAGACACAATAAAGTGATAGATATATTTTCAGTTTATATAGTATTTTTTGCGAAATATTATTGATGTAAACTAGTATATGTGAGAAAAAGAATTTTATTTGCGAAAAAATACCAAAGCCTACTATATGTGAGAAATTATTTTGTTATACAGACCTGCTGTATGATTAGCAATTGCATCATAAGTGTAAATGAACTAACAATTACTTAATCACTATGCCTTCCTAACTGTAAAGGCCCTTCACATTTATCACCTGACATAGTGATATATGTTAGATTTATTATTATTATATGTAACTCATTTCTCATATACTGATAAAATAATACTTTATTTATGAAATAAATCATTGCTAGAAGCTGACTTATAATACATAAAATTGCATTATATTGGTATAAATAAAAAAGTTTTAACTATTGTCAGAAAGGCATACAACGATATTAACTCTATTTTTATTTGACTTAACACTAGCGAAATATTTTTCTTAATCATTACTAAAAAATGAACTAATTCTTAACAATAGAGGCAAGCATTATCCATAATTCTTATCACCTTTCTTCTCTTTTTTTAAGGTTTCAGTGAAAGCTAAAGCAATATTCTCATTAAGTATTTTGTAAAGAATAAGTTTACTTGGATCGATATGTTGGAATCAGTTTGACACCTACTTTTTGATCATTGATTTGAGTTGGTTGACCATCTTATCTTGAGAGATCTCTAGCATGACAATATCTTCAAAATCGTCACCAGAAATAATACAATTAAGAATCATAACTTTATTATTGTCGGTAACCATTTTGCATTCCTAAATACAAGACCCATAGTGGGAAAATTTCGCATATATTATAAGTATTAACTTTTAGTATATACGCATCTTAAAATTTTTGCAGGAAGGTTGGCTAAACTTTCATATACCACTACATGCTTTATATCTTGCTAGGAAAAAATATAAGAAAATATGAGGTATAATTAGTATTGTTGTATGATGCTAAGAGTTCTATGAAAGTATATGCAAGCGGAAACTTCATACCTTTTCATATGTAGATCTATCTTATAAGATATATAGTTAGTTTTACGCTTAGCAATCTCAAAATTGTGAATCCCTTAGCCTTTCATAACATATAGTTTTGTTGTCACTATTTACTTATAGATTAGTCCTGTATTGCAACTAGACCTTCTTTCACATTTTTCTCATGTTTGTTTGGGAAAAAGATAGAGGTATTAGTTAGCGAACATATATATGAAATTAATATGCGCACAGACCTATTATATGATCAGTCTATTTTGTCGCACAATCTGTGACTCAGCAAAAAACATATTCTGAACTGATGATCACTGCTCTGAATATGCTAGATTGGTAATAAACCAGAATTCTGCTTAATTGGCTAGTATTCTATCAAAATAATTCCTTAGTGATCGTCTATTAGATTGCCAGTTTATCTGATATAACATCTGAACCAGATTTTGATGTAAATTTGATCAGTTCAGGTTGTATTAAGAATATCAGCTAAAGTAGACTATACTAAACTCTGATGGGCAGTACTGGCTTGTTTAAGATAATTATTGAATGCAATAATAAGATCAGGGATATTAGAGCTTTCACATAATTCTCGATATGGATATTTGGATTAAGTGAAATGACTTTATTAATTTTATAATACCTTCTCAAATTAAGATATTTTAAATTAAGACATGATCTAGCAATTTCTTCGATAGTTATATCAGTAATTTTACAATAGCTAAGATTAAGTTATTGGAGTCTTGAGTAAGAATAAATAATATTGCAAATTGATAGTCCACAAATATCTGTGAGAAATATTTAGATATTCTAATTTATGGCATGATCAGGTAATTGCATATAAACCTTCATCAGTTATTATGCTCATATTACGGGATTTATACTCGTCTTTTTGCAAATTAAGATACTTCAAATTGAAGTATGATTCTGCTATTCGATTTAGTATCTTATCACTAAATCCTGTGCTAAATTAAAATCTAAATGAATTATGTTTGGGAACAAGTACACCAATGCTTTTGATTTTTTAACAGTAGTGTGAAATTTCTAGATGAATTAGATTTGAGCTATAGACTGGCTTTTATCTTTTTCGTATTATTTTCATAAATTTCTTCAATCGAGTGTAGTGTTTCGCAAAAAATTAGATTTAATCTGAATCTGATCTGAATTTGACAGATCAGATTGAATCAGATTTATCAGATTCAAATCAGATTCAAATCTGAATTTTGATTTGATTCAATCTGTAGATCTGAATCAGATTTGGATTTGAATTTGATTCAATCCAACGGATTTGAATTTGGATTCAGATTTGGATTCAAATCCAATTTGTTGGATTTGAAATAAAAAATGCCGCTTAGAAAGTCAGACGCAGCATTTATTATTAAAAAAATTTTTTTTATAATAAAATGCCGCCTAAAAGTCAGACACAGCATTTATTATTAAAAAATTAATTTTTTATTAATTTTAATAACAAAATGATGTCACAAAAGTCAGACACAGTATTTATTATTAAAAAAATTAATTTTTAATAATAAAATGCTGATCTGAACTTTGAAGGTAGATTTTGTTAAAAAAATAACAAAATTGTTGTTTTTTTAACATTAAAATGTTATTCCAAATGTCAGAGGCAGATTTTTGTTAAAAAAATAACAATTTTATTGTTTTATAACATTAAAATGCCATTCCGAATGGCAGAGGTAATTTTTGTTAAAAAATTTTTTTGATCTATCGGATACAGATACAGATTCAGATACAGATTCAGATTTGTTGAATTTGGATTAAATCAGATTTATATTTGTCAAATTCAGATCGAATCAGATTCAGATTTTTCAGATTCAGATTGAATCAGATTTTACTCAAATCTGATTTAATCTAATCTGTGCAGAACACTAATTGAGTGTAATCTTCTCTTCTACCTTTTTTAGTTCGACACATTTCCATAAAATAGAAGCATTGTATCTGTATTACAATTAACAAACAAATAGAGTGGGATAGAGGGATTTATCTATCGCTAAGAAATATAAAATCTGTTCTAATACTTCTGCTATATTAAAAACTTATATGCGTCATAAATAATATATCTGTATCTTTAAACAAAAATAAAAATATGTGATCACCCTTTTTCGCTCAAAGACCTTCAGAAGAAAAGCTTTTCAATTATTTTTATATATCAACTCTAAAAAATATTTCACTAAACAGTTGGCTTATCTTTCACAGTATCAAAAGTACAAGGGAGAAATTTATTTCTGAATTTCAGCTAATATTGCATCAATTTCAGCTAACATAGGATCCATTTCTATTATCTGAGACTTTTGAGGATCAGGTTGGGATGCAGACAAAGAAGCATGTATTTGGGTTTTTGAACTGTCACTTGCATATTCAGATTTATGGTCAGATTCAGGACCATTGTCTTCTGACTCAGTATTATTTATAGCATAATTATCTTCCGCATTAAGGTGGTCTGATTCTTACCTCATTGCAATTCTCAAAAAGAGTTTAAGATGTTGGGGGGTTGGATTTTTAACACTATGAACTCTAGAAGCATGTTTAGTCCCATAATTTCTTAATTTTTTAGGTATGATTCTATAAGGTTCTTACTTTAAGAATTCATTAAATGACCAAGCATTATGTGTTTCTCTTTCAGTAAAGACAGGATCAGATAACTTTTTAGCCTTATTGTATCTTAAATCCAGTTGAGTAATTTCTTGGCGCATTCTGAATTCTTCTCTATAGAAAGAAATGGTTGGAATTCAGGATTTTCCTTCTTTTCTCTTCTATTCTTTAGATAGCCTATGCAGTATCAAGAATAGCTTTCTTTATACCATGCTAGAATGTTAGAAGGATTCAGTTCATGGTGATTAATTTGAAGAGATCTTACTTCTTCTGGTCCCATACTCAACATCGCTATCACATCAGCAAGATCCTCTCTAGTAGGAATTTTGAAAACATTCATATTTTGAATCCTTTTACTCACATTTTCTAAGGAGAAATATATGGAATTCTATCTGGATTAGCCATTCGTTTCTTAGTTTACTTTTTCTGAATTTCATTAGACTCTTGAATATGTTTTTGATCTTTAGCAAATGCTTCAATAATTGGAAGATCTACATTGTCTTCTGCTAACTTAACATAAAATGTTGATTGACGCGAGACATCAGTAACAATTTTATTTTCATCATTACTCTTTGGACCTAAGTGCTAATGATAGCAATAATGTTTATAAATTCACTGGTCTTAACACAATATTTTGCCTTTCCTTTATAGTAAGTTTTTCCTTTCTCTTATCTGGTAAGAGAACCTCTATTTGCTCTTTACTAAATAAGCACCTGTTATCAGTACCTTTGGTAAATGCAACCTTAACACATTGTAGTCTGCAAGATTACATTATTAAAAGATCGTCAAAAATTGATCTTTAAATTTATAGTTAACTTATTTGACAAATATGACAGATTGGTCATATTTGACCGATGATCCATATTTAATATATTAATTATATTTGTTATATTTATTAACTTTATTAATTTTATTATATTTGATAGATTTATTTTATTTATTATATTTATTATATTAGATATATTTATCATACTATATTACTATTAGTTTATTTTATATAAATAGCATGTATTTTCCCTTGAGTTAAAAGATAACTTGAGATAGGGTTTTGTGAATAAACCAAGAGTTCAATAAAGATATTTGTTATTCATTTACTATTACCTTTTGCCGTGTCTTCATACAGGCGTGATTGTGATAAAGTTATTGTGATTAATTCGTGAATTATATCGTTTAAGTTTTATTTCCAGCCCTCCGGCTAACAGGGGCAAAATGATTCGCCCTTTGAATGCATAAATTATAAATTATGACCTGTGAAATGGCTATATTATTTTGAATATAAAGCAAACAATATTATACCAACCATCCTCGACAATGTACGCACAAGCTTTAGGATTACGTCTACTTCTGTGTGTGCACCTTTTGTGGTAAAATCTAAAATATCTTCTTGGTCTTTGCTCTTGTAAATTCTGTGTATTTTGAATAGTGAGAATAAGAATCACGAAAAATAAATATCTTAGATATCAATCAAATAACTCACAAATCTCCATATATTTTACTTATTTTATACAAGTAACTATTTTCGATTGAACTTGAATGGATTTCCGTACAGTATGCCTGGCTTACGTGTCCTTTATATACCATCTACATAGAGTAATGAATTCATAAGTATATGCATCCATCTAGACAAATAAGATAATTTAAGAAAAACAAAACTCATACATCCTCGACTTTTAGAACAATGAACTCTCCTCGCTTGTCATTTCGGGAACTCGCAACATATATTCGTAATCTTTCTTATTGAACTTTTTGTCGTTTTCGCAAAACCACTTTTTCATGTGAGCGGATAAATCGATTATCCTTGACGCACCATATCGCAATATAGCCTTTTCGATTGCCGTTAGTCGTTTCTTATTTTTTACTGTGCGTGCGTTTTCGGATATTTTTTCGGAATAGATGTCACCGACGTTCTTTCCCGAAGGCAAAGCCCAAACTTTTGAGTTGGAAAGGGCAACATCAAGCGAGTCGCAAAGCTTCCTCGTCTTCGTCGCTATAATCATTTGCTTCATTCGAAGGAATCCCATCACCGGTTTCATCATCTTCATCCGTTTGTGCATAATTTATAGGAGATGGCTTCGTAATCTTTGTACCGTCAGTTAGTGTATCACCTAAAAGAAAATAATTTATCTTTTTGTAAAAGATGTTTTTGTCAACCAAAAATTAAGTTATATACTGACTTTTTTTCCTGATTTAGATTTCTTTTTTAATGGAGGCTTTTCTTCATGAAATCTAACTCGCTTTGTTTGATTTCGTTCATCTTCCTAAAGGATTAAATGGTAAAATAATTAGTTCCACGAATTTTCAACTTCTAGATAAAAAAGCATTTCTATACCTCCTCTTTATCTCTTTTGCTAGACACAATTGTTCCGCCGTTGCCATCCCCTATATTGGTTATATTCCCATCCCCATGAACGGTCGCAACTATCGGCTGGTTAATATGAACTTGCTTTCGTGATCGTTCCTGATCCCAACCTCTTGCTCGTAGACAATCGGTTTTAGGTTCCTAGAAAAATTTAGGAAATTAGCACCATTCTCAATCTAATAAACCTCCAATAATCCAATACCCTATCCCACCAGAACATCAGGCAACCAAGTAGGTCACCTGTGCCCAGTGGGTCCAGTGTCAGATCGGCAAGTAGCCTTTGAACATCAGGCAACCAAGTAGGTCACTTGTGCCCTGACACCAGTTTTGTGGCTCGGCAATTAGCCTTGAATGACAAGCAACCAAGTAGGTTCGTGTCACGCCACTGAGACTGTTGTGAAAGCTCCTGCGAGAGTAGAAACAAGTTTCTACGGTAGTAGCAGAGTAGGACTTCAACAAAAAGTATTTTCTACCTTCTACACGACATTGTGAAGTTTCTGCGACAGTCTCCCCCACTCATTCACAAAAAAAAAGTTTACTTTCCAATCTATAATTATCAATGAGCTTTTTGCTGTTTCCTTCCTCACACCATGTTCACTTTCGAAAATAGTATCGAGACATTTAAGGTAACAATCTATTTTCCTCTGAAATGGTTCCAGGTCGCACTTCGTTAAGAAACCCAATGATATCCCATTTCGAGGATTTACGATCGAAATATTCATATTCTTTGCTTTCCGACATTACTAGTTGGTTAAATTTATGTAATATTCACATTTAATTTAAACTAATTAAATTCTTATCTGGAGACGATCGACTAACAGCCAAGCCTCCGCCGGGTGACGTCACCGGTGACATTTCCCCAGAATACTTATGCGATCTGTTTCTCTTTTTTTAACGATCACTTGTGATTGATTACATAATACACATAATATCCAATAAAAATGATTCTTAACCATGCTATCTTTTACCATTTGTTCAGTTCACTTTCCTTTAATCCTAACAAAATGAGTGTCGCAACAGAAGGCTCAGAAGACATGCCCATTCAAGTGACTCGGGAGACCAGACAAGCATCCAAAATTAACCAGGTATTTAAGTGATGTTTAAAACAAATTAAGAAATGGCAATTATGGCTAACGAAGTATAATAG
>CAMKVN010003493.1:0-10364 GCA_946474995.1 Funneliformis geosporum
TAATTAATAAAAATTACATATATCAGAATTTACAAAAATCTCTATCTAAATAATCATGAAACTATCTAAATCAAGACTGACCCTGCACTCTTCCAGAACCGAAACTATGTTATCATATTCCAGCAATCAGAAAAGGAAAAGGGCTTGGCCCCTACTACACCAAAAATTTGACCAGTGAGATCCATATCGGACTATAGTATCAACAAGTTGATTAGAATTATAAGATGTTCAATAAGTTGAAAAACTATACCCTGAAGACTCTGTAAGAGATCGCTTTAAAGCGTCTGTAATATCATGAGATGATTCGAAAGTTTTAAGTTCTGCACAACGATCCTTTCAGATAGCTTGAGATTGTTCAATGATAAAATGCATAAAGTTAGAAACAGCTGCGAAAGTTTTATGTTGAGAATTAAATGAATTTCTACAAAAATGTATTAATTTAAACGGGATGATGCCTTTAATGAGATCAATAAATGTGAACTGGGTTGGTGATGATGAAAAAAGTAACCAAATGTCGAGCTGATTAATTTGTTGAGATGAGTGATCCGATTGTAGTAAATTAGCGAGAAGCAATTTAGCATTGTTGACTAAAGCGTGCGATTTGTGCAGAATCATAGGACATGTTCATATATGAGCAAAATCCTCTGGATCAGAGGCACATCTGATGCAAGTTTAAGAACTATCAAAAAGAAGTGGATGATGATTCTTTAGTATTTCCATGGTAGGAAGCATCTCGAGAAGTCTTTGTATTTTTGATTTCATTAATGCAGATGCTTCATAAGAAGTAGCACTTGAAGCAATATTGTCAGAGATATATTTTGATGTAGTAATCCAATCAACATCCAAACTGGTGTATTTGTAATTAATATCCAGATTCAAAATGAGGTGAAGACATCTGCACGCAAAATATGTTTGAGAAACTGTCATATAGGAGAGGCTATAGCCAAATGGTTAAAATATAAAGATGTGTAAAGTTAGTTATTAATAAGAAGATTTAAAGCTGACGAAGTTAATGAATTCTTGGCCATTTGATCAACTTTTTCATTGTAGGCATCACCTGAATGCGCTTTTACTTTTATCAATTTTACCGATAGCAAGAGAGTATCTATAATTTGAAATAGACATTGCCAAATGTGAACGTTGACAATCTTAAGAAAGGGTCATTGTGATAGAGAAATGGTTGACAGCAGTTTGTACTTGTTATATTGTGAAATAATGTTGCTAGAGTCTGTATAAATTGTAATGTGACAATTAGCAGGGGCAACCAAAATGGCGGTGAACATTGCAGCTAATTCAGCAACTGATGATGAGGGAAATGAGGATGTGAAAGCTGATGAATATGAGAGCATAGGGGAAACTGGTGCAGTTTGAAGCCAAGCCAGACCCATTCTGATTGAGGGAGTACCAAGATTAACTAAAGAGCCATCTGTGTAGAATTTTAAATGGGTGCAAAGACTGAATTGAGAGCGGAGTGTTAGTAAAGTATGTATATGTGATAAAGGTACAAATTTTTCTATGAAGGAAGGAGGAACAGGAGAAATAAAATCAATTTCAGATATAGGAGATGGGGGAATACTACGATGATGAATGAATGCTTTAGCCAATTCATTTAGTAAATTAATAGACCATGAACAACAATGAGTTGAGTCACGATTATGATTTGCCAGAATGATAAAACATAGATTGATAGGCACTATAAAAAAACATTTGTTTTCTTAGTCAGTAGTTTGGTATGGCACAAAAGTTTGATAGTCGTAAAGAGTACAGCGACTATAGTTTGAGAACAAAGTTCTATTATCTTGAGTACTTGTAGGAAGCACGTGCAATATGTGCGCGTAGTGTTCTTCTGTTTTAAGGAGACGTCCAATAAATGGGATGTTGTGACCATAATTCCAGCCAAGTACGAATTCAATTGTACTAGCTTTCTTAATAGGAGGTGAAAAGTCATAAGTACAATTGTTCAAATGTGAATATGAATTTCGCAATCTTCTGTCCTGATCATTTGATAATAATCTATCTTGAAGGGTTAAAAACCAACGCGAAATACGCCGTGTTAGCAGAAATCCTGATAGTATATTTAGATCATAAAAGGTTAACATGATCTTGCCAGCTAAAAAGACCAACTGTTCAACAAATAGCAAGGAGTATTTCCTCAAGTTCACTGAAAGAGTCTTGTATCCATAAGGCAGCATAACCAAGGAGAGAGGGGTTGTACCACCTTTAATAACAAAATGTTCTGAATCAGGAAGTTGTACAGTGATATTGAGCCGCTTCCAATTGCAAAGCAGATTAGCAATCCAATCATTTGATTTACAAGCTAGGTATGGCCATATAATCAATGGAGAGATGTGCAGCTATTCTTTTTGTTGAAGTTGTTTAACACGCAATCTGGTGGACTCCCCAAGTAGATTGTGATCATTAAGAGAGAAATGTAATGCTTCACTATGAACTGCTAGAAGACGATGATGAAGATCTATAAGGTTGTAAAAATAGTTAGAGTGAAAAACTGATAATAGTGTATTTCGTGATAGATGCAATTTGTTCTTCATGAATGCTCTGTAAGTTGAACCAAGAGTTTTATATTGAGCTGGTGTGAGAGCAGTTAATTGGGCACGATATTCAATTTGTGGTGTAATAATAGTGTTAAATATATACACTAGTTGTTTATCGGTTATTTTCTTTTTGGACATGATGGTAATAGCGTTTTTGATTTCTCCTTTGAGCATATTGATAGTAAAGGTCTTATTTCTTCCCAATGAAATCCAAACACCTAGGTATCGAGTGGAATCATTAAGAGGCAATGGGTTGATATTAGTGAGACTACCATTAATATTGCATATGAATGGTTGGTTATGTTTAGTATTATTAATCATCAAGACCGATTTCTCCCAGTTGACTTTAATGTGATTTAGTTTGTAAAAACTTTCAGCTATGGTAACAATATTGGTGAGATCATCACGTGAGCTTGCTATCCAAAGGGTATCATCCATATAAGCGAGAGCTGAAGTTTTGAGAGAAAATGATTCTGTTTTATTTATAAGCACATTAGGTTTCCATGTGAGCGAGGCAGCATAACCAAGTGTGGAGTTTTGAATGCAACGGAGTAATGGATTGTAATATATACACCATAATAAAGGTGAAATAATCTCTCCCTGATCAATACCAGAAATAACTTGGTAAGACTCAGTATTGCCAAATAGTGTAAAGATTTGATTAGTACAATTCCCAAATATTTTAAGAACAAATCTAAGGAAATTAAATGGAATGTGCAGCCATTCCAATGCTTTAATAAGCATAAATATGTTGACCTGGTCATAGGCTTTAGATATATCTTGTAATAGAATCCATAAGTCTTTTTGGTTGTGTGACACATCGTATTTAATATTGTCAATTATATGTAAAGGTTCAAAGGTAGATTTGAAAGGGAGGCCGGTAAAGTTGAGTCCTTTTAAAACATTATTTCTAATCAAAATATTAGAGAGTCGACAGTTTAAAAGTTTAATGAGTGCTTTTCTTGGGCATTCTAATAACGTTATAGGTCTGGTATTGTTTAGGTCATATTCCCATAGTTTAGGCTTGGGAATCGGATAAACAAAAGCGTGATTCCATCTGTGTGGAATTGAAGATAATTTTAAGCAACTGCAAATAATATACCAAAGCGATTTTCTAGTTAAGGGGCCAAGATTTTTGAGCATTTCATTAGACACCTTAGATGGCTCAGGAGCTTTACCATTGGAAAGTTGAGCAATAATGTTATACCATTCATCAGCTGAAGGTGGAGCCATTAATTCATTGTATATGGA
Organism: Funneliformis geosporum; assembly: GCA_946474995.1. Lineage (NCBI taxonomy): Eukaryota > Fungi > Glomeromycota > Glomeromycetes > Glomerales > Glomeraceae > Funneliformis > Funneliformis geosporum. The sequence continues at coordinate 3,804 of CAMKVN010003493.1, forward strand.
GCCATGAACATCGTCCAAAGGTTGATAGAATGGAAGCCACTTCTCATCCATCTGCACGTTCTCGTGAGAAGTGCCAGCTGCTATTTGAAAGTGTCTAACTACTTCCTTTTTTACCTCATCTTCATTAGTCAATAGATCATGTGATGGTGAAGTATTATTAATATATCTATCAATGATAGTGGTCCATTTGGAGCGGTTCATAAGAGAATCTGTCATATGTGCAGTTGAAATATTATAATTTTCCAATCTTCTTTCAATGGCGAGTTGAATAGATTTTAATTTAAAATCATGTTTATATAATTTCGATTTGACAAGAATGCAGTCTAGCAGCATATCTATATCAGAACAGATTGATTTTGCGACGATAGTAGTGGGATCTGGAGAAATTCTAACATAACCTATGCCAAAATCATTCATAATTGTGTAAAATTTTTCAACTAAAGTGGACCAATGTTGGGGAAGACAAGATGTAACTTCCATTTTCTTTACCAATCTCTTTAGTTTATATAGCAGTTTGAGGTTTTTGTACAACTTAGACAGGAGAGGAGGTCTCTTTATTGTATAGTGTCCTTTTGATTGATGTGATGGTATTGTAGAGTCTGCAGCCTTAATGATACAATCTTGGAAGAGATCCCAAAATTGGTTTAACATATTCTGGTTAAGTATAGTCTTATTATTTAGGCAACGTAAATAGCAACCATTGGCTAAAGTATCAGTTTTGTTAGCGAAGGCAGACCAATTATCTTCAGTCATTTTGTCGTCATCGTAGATCTTTTTCAAAGGAATATTTCTTTTATTGTTTTTAACATCCAAAAAGTTTTCAATATAAAGGATGACTATAGCGTGATCAGTTAGAGTGGAAGCGAGTTGAACTGTTTCACAACTGATGAAATTTGAATTGACATCAACTGAAGACCAAACGTAATCTATATGAGAAGAAGACATAGGGCCATAATGTGTGGGATAGTCAGATCTTCGTGTATTATACTTGACTGAAAAAGTATCAAACAAGTTGAAGTTGTTCAAACTAGCAAAAAATCTTTTATCTTGAGAATGCAGCTTAGGATTGTCAATGTCTGCATTGAGGTCCCCTAAAAGTATCATATGATAATTATTTGCAAACGCATTTCGAATGTATTGTAAGAGGTTCCCTTGTATCTGTTTTCTAATGGTATGATTGCCAGGTAGCAGATAATAATAAATTACTCTTAATTTTTGTTTGTTGGCAAATTGCAGATCTACTAGAATGATACGATTATGCTTAGATTCATGGTGAAAAACATGATTTGCTAGATGCGAACGGAGTAAGAGACCCACACTGAAACCAATTTTTTGAGGTAGAGAATCTGAAATAGAACCAAAGAAACCGGTGAATTTGGACAAGAAAGTGTGGTTAAAAGTGTGTATAGAAAAGGATGAAAAATTTGTTTCTTGTAGTCCAATAATATCTAATTTGAGTGAAGAATACAATTCTATAACAGAAGTTTGTTTAGCGATTTTAGTGAAGGATCTGACGTTATGAGTGGCAAATGAAATTTAATGAGGGGTATATGAGGTAATAGGAAAATCATTATGTGCATCTTGTGCAGGATCATCAGTAATGACAGTGTTCATATTAAAAATATTAAAATTGTGAAAGCTCCTTGAGATACTGATCAACATCGCTGTCAAAAGCATCTCCTAAAGGGAACATATTATTGGAAATTTCCTTGGGCAACAATTTATTCTGTACCAGAATGGATTGAAACTCAGCACAAGATTTAACTAAAGTGTTGAATGTCATTGTGAAGGATTTAAGGCGATTCTGATGCATCTGATTGATGCTTTTCAATCCTTCAATAGTTTTTCATTGTTGTACAATAATAGAGGATGAAGTGTCGATCTTAGGTTCAATTTCATCACAAGTCATGCTCTCTGCATCATCTCTTGTAAGGTTCTTAGCGTCTGCCTCTGAAGGAGTGAGTACTTTAATGTTCATTGATTTCTTTATAGCAGCCACACGTTGCACAGTGAAATCAAGCGATTTTACTAAATAGCAGAGGTTGTCATTGAGTGCAGAGAATTGTTGTCGGACAAATTCTTTGAAATCATCTTGATTATTTTCATGCATAGATCCACCTTTTATCGTACTATTCGCCAAGTACATTGAGGGGGTTGGTACAACTGTTTGGTCAAATGGACGATCATTCAATGTATCAGGAATATCATCAGACTACGAACTTGTCTATTGGTTGTATGCGTCAATGGTCTCATACGTGTTCCTTGGTGTTAGCTTTTTGTCATGCGAATTCTTTTGTCCTTTCATCTTATCAGAGAAAGATTTGGGTTCTTGAGAATTTCCGGTCACGTGCGCAAAGGTAACGTTCGGATTAACTGCACCTTTTAAGGGTTTAGATGGTGCTTTATAATTTGTGAATTGTGCTAGTTGAAAATGTTGATATAATTTTTGTACATTGCGATTATCTGGGGTTCTTCGTTTTCTAGGACACTCGCTAGCTTTATGATGTGGGGACGAACAAATTGCACAGAGCTTTGCATTTGATTGGGTCCAAGTCATATGTTTGTTGTCAATAGTAAGATTATCATTACTAATTGCTGCTTCTACATCATCGTCAAAGCTGAAATAGAAATATGCGTGCTGGAGTGGAAGATAATTGGATCTAGCCCGCGGTATAATCCAAGCAGTGCATTCAACATGTGCCCAATTTCGATAAGTTGCTTTCCTGTCGTAAACCTAGGAAGTCCAGCCAATTTGGCAGAAAATTTTGATTTGGCAAGTTTATCCTTTTTTGGTAGATCACCTTTGTGATATCTAACCATGTCGTTGAGAACAAAAAGTCCATGTCCATTTTTTATATTCTCAAAATTAGAGTCAGCGCTATAAGTAATAGTCGCCTGCTGACAAAGATTTTTTGTGTCTATTGTGAGCTTGATGATCTTTCCCAATTTGGAGAATACCGTTCGAATTCTGTGCTCTGTTGCATCTAAGGGAATTTCCGTGACTTTAATCGACTGAGCTGGAATAAATTGATGTTTGGAGATGATCTCCAGAGGCGAAAATGTGCGATTATCCATATTTGATAATTTAACAATACACACATAGTCTCGATGTTTTTTATTTCGAAAGGAAATTTTAGCAATTCAAAGAGTGATATCGTCCGGATGTTTTGAAGCAACCGCACTGGTGAACGAATCATAATGATCGAAAATGAGATTAATAACAAAAGAGATTTTTTGTTGTGGCGATTTTCCAGGAAGGTCGTTTAAAGGAAAAACGCATGAAAAGTTAGTTTAGGCCTATCAAAGGCTTGCGGCGATTTGTAATTTTTACCGAGAAGATTTTCTGAAAGGTCGTACGCTTCGTCGACGTTTAGAGCTTTAGAAGTAATATCCTCCTCTTTATTTTTGCCTTTATGCAAAGGTGTTGAGTCAACATCCATAATTTCTGGAGGTACGACTGTTGTCGAGCTACTAGTAGTTGGAGTAGTATCTCTAGTTTGCATTGGTGTTAGTTTTTTGTTGGAGTTATTGGAAGTATTTTTGAAAATATGTGGAGACGCTGAGCGACCTCGTTGTTTTGAGTTTTTTCTCTTAGGTACCATTGTTTTTTTTTGTTTATTTTTTTTTTTTTTTTTTTTTTTTTAAGTGTGGTAGTTTCACAAAAACTTTATTGAAAAATAATTTAAAAAATTACAAATATTCAGAATTTACAAAAATCTCTATCTAAATAATCATGAAACTATCTAAATCAAGACCGACCTTACACTTTTCCAGAATCTAACACAACTGAAACCATGTTATCATATTCTAGCAAACAGAAAAAGGAAAAAGGCTCAGCCCCTATAGCACCAAAAATTTGTCCAGTGTGATCCTAAATGGACTATCTGATCTATTAGCGAGAATGGAGAAAAAGTAGTATGTGAAGAAGACAAGGTATATCCTGTAGCATTTGTGTGTGTTTTTTTAAGCGAATCTGTAATATTTAGAGAAACGTCAAGATCTTTTTGTATTGAGCATCTTTCACACCAAATCACCTGTGTGCGTTCAAATATGAAATGCATAAATTGTGACGTAGCAGCTCTAGCATCGTCTTGCGACGTAATTGATGCGTTTATAAATTTGAATAGAATTGTCAGAACAACTCCTTTAATAAGATCAATGAAAGAGAAGGATGTACTCATATACATAGACCATATATTAAGCTGATCAATGTATTCGATATTATCACATTGAGTTAATTGTGCAAGGTGTAATTTTGAAGAGTTAATGATAGCTTTTAATTGCTGGTAAACCGTAATGCAGGTCGTTATATGAAAAAAAATTTCAAATTTAATGTTGCAATGGTTGCATTTCTACGAGTTGTCATATTATGCAGGATGATGGATTTTAAGCACTTCTAATGTTGGTAGCATCTCAAGGAGTCTTAGTATTTTCTTTCGTTTAAATGCCGAGACATTGAAATTGATAGTAGATGAAGAACTATTGTCAGTGATATAGAATGCTGTGGTTACCCAATCTACTGCTAATGAAGAGTACCGATGATTACAGTCGAGGTTTAAAAATGTTGTAAAAGTGTTTGCATATAAACAATCTTTAATGAACGATCGGATTGGAGAAGCAATCATAAGATCATTGAATTTAATCGACGTATGAAATTGGTCGTTGATTGTAAAATTGATGGCAGGGGAGGATAATGCAACCTTTGCCAATTTATCTCCCGCTTCATTTGCAGATTCGCCAGAATGTGCTTTAACCTTATGGAGTGTAACAGAGAGAGATAATTCGTTGATGATTTGAAAAAGTCCATGCCATAAGTATACGTTATTGATTTTTAAGAAAGGCCGTTGAGATAGTAATATGAGTGATAAAAGTTTATATCTATTAAATTGTAATATCACTATACTAGAGTCTGTGTACATTTTGATTTGGCAATTTGGTAGTGCGACTAAAATTGCCGTGAAGACAGCTGCTAATTCCACAATAGATAATGAGGGGAATGAAGTTACTAATGCTGAAGAGTATGATATTAATGGAGCAGAAGGCGCCGTTTGTAACCAAACCAAACCCATTCTTAGTGCAGGGTAGCCAAGAGAAATGAGAGAGCCATCTGTATAAAATTCTAAATTATTAGATGAACTAAAATTTGATCTAAGTGTTAGAAGAGTCGCGGAATGTGATGAAGGAATAAATCGTTCAATAAAAGAAGGAGGAATTAAAGGAATAAAGGGGGTCGCAGGAATACGAAGGTGAGGATTATTACGTTGATTGATGAAAGTAAAAGCGAGATCATGAATGAGATTTCGTGACCATGAATACCAAGGAAACCTTTTAATACTATTATTACAAAGTGTAGAAATAAAAAAACAAAGATCTCTAGGAATAGTAAAGAAACAGCAATTATCACTATTTTTTGTCTGTGGTGGTATTTTAGTACAAGGATTGTGATAAATACACCTAGTACAGGGTGTAAGTATGGTTCTATGACTTGAGCTTAAAGTAGGTATGACATGCATAACATTTGCCAAATTGGTATTTGTTTTAAGAAGTTTTTCAATAAAGGGTTGATTGTCACCTAGATTCCAACCAAGTACGTAAGGGTTGGTTCTAGCTATTTTTACCGGAGGAGAAAAGTCAAAATAATAGTTTTTAATATGTGGCGTTTTTTGTCTCGGTTCTCTTGAGATGATATCAACAGTTAATAGGGTTTGTAGCTGATTAAACCAAGCAGGTTCACATTCAACCTGCGGGAAATTCTGATAAACTGTTAAATCAAAGGGTTAACATAGTGTTACCATCTGATGTAGAAAGTTATTCTGTAAAAATAAGCGACATCCTTCTTAAGTGTGTGGCAAGCTTCCAGTATTCATTGGGTAGTATGTGTTGTATGGGGGTTGAACCTCCTTTGATACAATGATAATCCACATCAGGAATTTGTGTGGAGAAGTTTAAATTCTTCCATTCACACAGAACGTTAGCGATCTAATCGTTGGGTTTATTGCATTTAAGATATGGCCAATCAACAAGAGGGGATATATATAACCATTCCGCTTGTTGAAGTTGATATATGCAGAGCTTGGTCGATCTTTCCAACAAATTTGTGTCATTGAATGAATAGAGAAGTGCTTCACTCTGTGCTTCTAACTGCCTCGAATGGAAGTTAGAAAGGTTATAAAAAAGGTGTGAATGTATGACTAATGACAGAGTGGCCTGTGGTAAATTTAATTTCTTTTTCAAGAAGAAACGATATGGCATTACAAGTTGGTCATATTGTAGAGAGGTAAATGCTGTTAATTGCAATCGGTATTCAATTCTTAGAATTATAACAGTATTAAAGATGTAAACCAATTGCTTATCCGTTAATTTCTTCTTGAACATGATATTAATTGCGCTTTTGATTTCATTACTGACCATCTTGAACGTAAATGATTTATTTCTGAAAAGAGAAATCCATACATCTAAATATCTGGTTGACTCTTTATGAGGTAGTGGTGTTATGTTCATTGGACTGTCATTGATCATACAACTAAACGGTTGATTATTCTTTTTATTATTAATCAATAA
>CAMKVN010003494.1:0-10362 GCA_946474995.1 Funneliformis geosporum
CATGGGAATTTTACTGCAGAAATTTTTGAGGACCTTTTTTCAACTCTTTGCAAATCACTTTATGAAAAATATGGGTCTGTAATCATTTACATGGATGGGCAAGCTATCATAAACGGCGGGTTGAGAGCATTCTGACTTCAAGTACAAGGAAGCAGAAAATTATTGATTGGTTAAATGCATACAACATTGACTTTTCTGATGAATTAAGAAATCTGGAACTTTTGAAGCTGGTTAAAATGGTCAAGAAAAAGGTATTATTTTTTTGTGTTAAGGTTGTGGAGCAGTATGAGCATAAGGTTTCTTTTACGCCTCTATATCACTGTGAATTACAGCCTATTGAAGGTATTTGGGCAATTGTAAAGGGTGAAGTTGCATGTTCAGGACTACATCCAAACCTTTTATCCATTAAAAATACCCTTCTAGATTTATTTAAAAAAAAATTAACTCACAAGTTATCATTGGACTTTGGAAAAGAGCACTTAAAATGGCAAGACTTATTTTGAGTCTGATGAAGAAGCATATTTAACTGAAGAAGAATTTGATAGCTATAGTGATTCTGATGAAGAACACGTAATATAATTTAATATTTATATCATATCATTCCCAATATGTATTGATATTATTTAAAATAAAAATAAAAAAATTTATATGTTAAAAAATTTTTTATTGGCCTTTGTTTGATATACAAATATTTTTGTACTGACCTATATCTGATTTTAGATTTTTTTTTATACCAATAGAAGGTAAAATTTTATTAGCAATATAATCACAAAAACTGTTAACTGATGCTACTTTTAACTGAATATTCTCATTATTAATAATATTACTTTCTTTAAGGTATTTTTCACAATTACTATTAGGAATATCATTATACTCAATAAATGCTTTAGTTTAACTTTTAACATAATGAGTGAACCATATTCCTTTATTTAATAAATCTGCAACAATTTGACTTGCTTCTAACTTCGTATGTTTTTTGTTAAGAAGCTGTAAATAATGTTGAATGGCTAAAAGTCATAACTTATATCCTGAAATTAAATGTTCATTTTCAAGTTTTAGTTTATTTTCAATTTTATTAATCAATACATTTTTTACAGTTTTGTTATTATTATCAGATTTAAGGTTACTACCAAAAGATCCATTAGAAGAATTATTATCAGAGGAACCATTAGAAGAATTATCACTGGAAGAACCACCAGAAGAAACATTGCCAGAAGAACTACTATCATCAAAGGAACTACTAGAAAACCATTACCATCGTTAAATTTATTGCTAGAAGAACCATCACCAATATTATTTTTATGATTTAATAGTTGATAAAGTATTTGCCTATTTTCTTTTAGTTTTCTATTGCTTTGATTTTTTTTAGAATTTTATTATTTGTAAGTTTCCTATATTTACTAATAGACATTTGAAAAGTTTAAATATCTTTATATTTTTAGTTAAATCTAAAAAAACTGCTCTGCCTCTTCCTCATCGGTTTATCTAGCTTTATCATTCATATTAACTCTATCATCTGAGTCTAAGTTATCATTGGAATAAGTATAATCATTATTTTTTGTAAGTTGAAGTTTTCTTTTCTTTACTATTTCTCAGCACTGTTGAATTCATCATTTTTGACATCCTATTAGTAAGAGAAAAAAAAGATCAGTTAATCAATGCATGCAATCTAAATTAGAAGTTAGAACTGATTAATTTTTAACTGATTAATTAATTGGTTAAGACGTTTATCTTGTTAACCGGTTAAAGATTTTTTTAACTGGTTAAAATAATTAATGTTAACTCTGGTCAAAATTTAATTTTCGGGTAGAATTAAAATTTATTTGCAATTATAAAATTTGCTAGTTTACCCAAATTTATAATGCTGGCCTGAGTTAAATTTAACCAGTTAATTAATCGGTTAAAGAAATTTTAACCAGTTATTAACTAGTTAAGAATTTTTAGGCCAATTCAAACTTCTAATCTAAACTATTTATATAAGTGACCTGCATTAATTATAATTTCAGCTGAAGTTATATATTTCAAATCCATTTCCGCTTAAGAAAATACTTAAACTTTATCAGCTAAAAACTTTTGATCTAGATTTCTGATTGGAGTAATCTCAACGTCATTTTATAGCACAAGTTAATATTTATTGAATTACATTGTATTATTTTAAATATAAGCATTAAAAAATTTTTTATTTTATTTTTAAGTTTGATAAATTTATTTGATGGCTTATTGTGATACAATCTGTACAGAAAGAGATAAAAAATCACTGGGCAAATCATTTCACTGGTCAAAATTAAAAAAATCGCCATTTGCCATTCATTGGTAATTCAGACTAAATTTGAAAATCAGTCAAAAATCAGCCATCATATTTATGAATTTATAATAGATTGGAATTGAGCCCAAAATCAACTCCAATTGGTCCAATAGGATAATGCAAAAATTGTCCGATTGGAAAATGATATGATAGTAAAAAATTGTTCCAAATAGAATGATACAATTATTGTCCCAAAAGAATGATTCAACATCATTCCAATCGGATGATACAAATCCAATAGGAACGATAAAAATCATCCTTTTGGAATGATAGATCAATTCTTTATTAAGAATGATTAAAAAATCATCCTAAAGGGATGATAGACTATTGTTCTTATTAAGCAATTTAAAAAATCATCCCTTTGAGATGATAAAATTATTGTTCATTAAGAATGATTAAAAAATCATTCCTTTAGAACGATAAATCATCATTCATTAAGAACAATTTAAAAAATCGTCCTTTTAAGACAATAAAATTATCATTTATTAAGAACAATTTAAAAATCATCCCTTTAGGATGATAAAATCATTGTTCATTAAGAATGATTAAAAAATCGTCCCTTTAGAACAATAAAATTATTGTTCATTAAGAATAATTTAAAAAATCATCACTTTGGGATGATAAAATCATTATTCATTAAGAACAATTTAAAAAATCGTACCTTTGGAATGATAAAATCATCATTCATTAAGAACAATTTAAAAAATCATTCCTTTGGGATAATAAGATTATCATTCATTAAAAACAATTAAAAAATCATTCCTTTGGGATGATAAAATCATCATTCATTAAGAATAATTAAAAAATTGTCTTAAAAGGATGATAATTATCATTTTTATTTATGAGATCAAAAAAAATACATATTTTTTTTTGGCAATCTTCTGAGACTGTGCAATTTTAGAAATCACATGATTTGATCAAAGTTAATATTTATAACTGATCTATCAGATATGTCTTGTAAATATTTCAAATAGTAGATTTTTTAGATAATCTATGATACTAATATAATAAAGCAGACTATTTTTAAAATTTCATGAAATTGCTTTTTTTTGTATCATGTAATCAAGCTAGAACTTCGAATAATTCAGGTTAGGTCAGACATAAAATTGACCTGAATTAAATATACATTTGATCCAACCTGACCTGATCTGACTTATTTTAAAAAGGAATTTTTTTAGTTTTACTAGTTTAACAATATTTATATTCAATATAAAAGTAATATAATTAATAAAAAACTAAACAATTGTTAATTTTATTTTAATATTTTTTTAAAAAAATATATTAACTGCAGAATTTAAAATTACAAATTATGATAAATCTGCAAATCAGATAATTACTAATATAATTATGAAAAATGTTCATAACTTTATAATTATTAATTCAATCATAATAAAAATTTATATGCACATATTTTTGAATCTGCTGAGTAACTTTACTTATATAATAAAAGTCGATTTCCTTTAACTAAAGTACTCAAATAATTCTTTGAATATTTGAACAGATAAAAAAAAATTAAAAATAATTTGTTGATTAATATAATTGCAAAAAATGTTTATAATTTAAAATTAACTTTTTTGATTATAATAAATTACAAAGTAATTATACAAACAACTTTATTAGAATATAAAAAGAATGTATATTAAATAAAATTAAAGATGTTTTAAAAAAAATAGATCAAAAAAAATTTTTTTGAAATATTTAATTTGATTAGTTGACTTAAATTTTATTAGGTCAGATTATAAGTTTGACCTAACCTGATGTTGACCTGAAAATTTATTTACCCAACCTGGATTTTCAAGTCAGATTAGGTCAAGTTACAGGTTGATCTGACTTGATTCAGAACTCTAACTAGACTATATACATGTAATAGATTAAAAGAAGAATTAGTCTTCAGAAGTTATTTATTATTTAATTTACATCTAGTATAAGAAAAATATAACGTTAAGTTAAACTTAAATTTTTTATAATATATCTTAAAATTTATACTCACAATACCTTATTTACAAACTATTTTAAGATAATGTTTCATGTAATTATAAATACATTATACAATAGATAATAACAATATATTGTAAAATAAATAGTATAATAGATAATAATAATATATTATAAAATATCTGTTAAAAATATTATATAATAGATAGTGATAATATATTATGAAATAAATATTACAATTAATAATATAATATATTGTATAATAGACAATAATAATTTATTTAATACATGTATATTGTAAAATAATATATATGTAAAATCAAATTCTATAATTATATATATAAAAACATATATTATTAATATACTTTTAGCTATTAGAAATACTTAATTATTTATTATCTTTATATGATTATATAAAAAATTTATTATGCAAGTATTTCAAATTATCAGTTATATGATAATTATTTATACAACTCATTTTACAATTATGCATAAAATATATATGCAGTTTTTGATCAATAATATAAAAAGAATGAATATGAGATCATAAATTATCATTAGATTCTTGCAGACTATAGATTTTACTTTCAGTAAAATTCTCTATCCAGCCAGTATTATAATACCAATCTATAATAAAAAAAGTATACCTTTCTCTATCATTAGCTATATGTGTAAAAATTCCTCATATAATAGCATAAGTATAATTTGTTATTTTATTATCTTTTTCTATGTCGATAGTATTACTGATGCAAATCTTGATGTCAATAGTTATACTATCATCTTGAAAAAAATTATATAAGATTGCATCAAAGTAATCTACAGTCTTAAAACTAATAGCCAATTTCTTTTTATAGTGAATATAATATGTATTATAAAGATATCGTTACATTAAATATTTATTACTAAGTTTCTTTACAAAGCCTTTCTTTAAATCTTTATAGAATTCTATTTTCTGTGTAAACAAATATTAAAAAGACATTCTTGAGATAACATGATCTCTTGATTAAATAAATAAATAAATCAACTTAAAATTAATTAATATGTTTGGTAATAATGATTAATACTAACTATTAATTTTTTCATGCTTATCATCAGTTTGCTTTTCCATTAAGTCTATTTTATAGTAAACTAGTATTGATATACCATCCTTCTAATAATCATCTCAATCGATTATCTTTTGTAATAAAATTTATATAATTGCTAGTATCTTGAGAAAATCTTGGATCATAGCTATTATCTAATATATAATGGAGTGCTTGTAATGTATTGTCATATTTCATAAAATCTATTTCAACATTTTTTTTATTAGTATATGATATAACTCTTTTATAAAAACTATACAATTTTTATTTAAGTGAAACTGAAACGTTTTATAAGGTATTATAAGTTTAGCAATTGATGAAAAATGCTGTAAAATATAAACATTAAGTAAAATATTTATTATATCTAAATAAATCTATAAAAAATAAAATAAAAATATATAGTTATTAATAGCAATATTGTAAATATCTGGTTATTATCATTAATTTATATCAGGATTGTCAGTAAATCATGTTAATCATTCGTATTTTTACAGTAAAATTTATTTGCAAATACCTTTATATATGCTTTTGCAAATAAACTCAAGGTTTAATTACCTCACCCTTCTCTTGTCTTAAGTTTATTAATTAACAGCTTTCTTTAATAGTATTATCAAAGTCTCATTTTAAATGCAAAGTATTCAAATATCATATTAAAATAAAAGGTATTATTATTACCAATGTAATGAATCACTTATCCAATATAATTTAAAATGACTGATAGAACTTTATAGTCACTTTAATTACTTGATATCTCAAAAGTACGTTATACATTATTAAAAGCTTCAAGACTAGATATTTCTAGTTCTTATTTGAATAGATATTCAAAAAACCTTCATGTTAGCTTAGCTAAATAATGAAAAGGATCTTAAGATATCTATATATAATGATCATATGATAATTTATCTAATAAATTCAGCATTAAACATAATTCATATTCTTGTGTAATTCTTTCTTTTAATGTAATATTTTTAGCAGTCCTAATTTTTTAATATTTTATAGTTTATAGTTTATTAATATAATACATATTCTATCTGTTAGATGATAAAATCATCCATTTTGAATGATATCAAACTTTAAATCAGCTAATTAACTCTGAGAGACTTTGCAAGTATAACATTCATATTCAGTATTTTGTCTTTTTGTACTAGCCATTTTATTATCTTGTAGAAGATCTGCTATAACTATCCTGAATTCTACTGTTATCTAAACTTGCTCATTTCTCATTTTCATAATAATTCTGTCTTGTAATTCTTTCATATCTAAAATGAATTCTTTTAATACATTATCAAATTCTCTACTGAATGAAACAAAGCTAATAAGAAAGTGATTTCTAAGTTTTTTCATAACTTTTTATTTATATTACCAAGTTGTATATAAAATTCTCTGAATTTATGATATGCCTTATTAAAAGTACCAAAATTATCATAATACAAATTCACAAAAAATTTAAAATGCTTCATATTTTGATTTGATGATTGTTTAGGAATATATACACAATGTTTAGCTAGTAACTTATATTGAAGAAAAACTAATCAAATTCTTTGATAGCCATTAAAAACATAGATGATTTCTTGAATCAAAAATTTGAAAAATAAAGAACTTGATAAATTATTATCTTTAACCTATATATTAGTATAACAAACTATATTGTAAATTCTGATTATAATTCTTAATTCATCTAACTACAATTTATTGTTATCTTTTAACTTTTGTTTTCATCCTTTACTTTTAATAGTATTAGGTAAATTGTCAAAAGTTTTTGTAGGTTGTATATGAAGATAACATTTATGTATTATTTCATCTATTAATATAACTTCAATATAGAGTCTAAATCAGGTTAGGTCAACCTGTGACCCGATCGTATCTAACATGAAAATCCAGGTCAGGTAGACAAATTTTAGGTCAACATCAGGTCAGGTCAAGCTTATGACCCGACCTGATAAAATTTAGGTCAACCAATCAAATTAAACAAAATAAAATATTTAAAAAAATTTTTTTTTTATCTTTTTTTTTAAAACATCTTTAATTTAGGGATCGACATACCTGGCTCAGTGGTTAAATCACGAGTCTGCTATTAAGCTAAAGTTTCATTATACAGCAATAAGCTATCAGTTCAAATATTAGCCAATACATAAAACTTAATGATTTTCATAAGAATTTCATACGTGACTGAAATAATAGATGTATGTACTAACATATATATAAATCTAGTTGATTGATCTATCAATCAACATTGATCATACCTAAATATTGCATAATGTTAGAACATGTAGATGCAAATGAAACCTTGGATTGATAGAAATTTGGCTTCGCTGATTGGTTTGTAATAAATACAATCTTACGTCTCACCTGGCAGCAATATTGTTATGGGACATAGTTAGGACACTGATGAAACACTGATGGGATATTGATAGGACAGATGAGACATTTGGGACATATATAGAATATAATTGGAACATATAGTTGGAACATATAGCTAGAACAACAAATGCTTTAGACATAGGAAATGTATATCACTGCCTGGTAGGGCTCTTATTTCCAATCAATGTTACAACATCTTAAAAAAAAAAAAAAAAATCTTTAATTTTATTTAATATACTTTTTTTTTATATTTTATAAAGTTGTTTGTATAATTACTTTGTAATTTATTATAATCAAAAAGTTAAATTTTAAATTATAAACATTTTTTTGCAATTACATTAATCAACAAAATTTTTTGATTTTTTTTATCTATTCAATTAATTCAAAGAGTTATTTGAGTATTTTGGTCAAAGGAAATTAACTTTAGTTATATATGTAAAGTTGCTTAGCAGATTTGAAAATATGTGTATATAAATTTTTATTATGATTGGATTAATAGTTGTAAAGTTATATAAGTTTTTCCTTGTATTATTTCACAAAAATTTTTATTTTATTTTTTATTTGTATAGTGACTTTAAAGAGTAATTTAAGTATTTTTGTCAAAGGCAATCAACTTTTATTGCTTAAGTAAGTTATTTAATGGGTTTGAAAATATAAGCATATAAAATTTTATTATAATCAGATTAATGATTGTAAAGTTATACATGTTTTTTTGTAATTGTATTATCTCACGAATTTTTTATTTTTATTTTTTATCTGTACAGTGACTTCAAAAAGCAATTTAAGCATTTTGGTCAATAGAAATCAAAATTGATTGCTTAAATAATATTATTCAGTGAATTCAAAAATATATGCATATAAAATTTTATTATAATTGGATTAATAGTTGTAAAGTTATGCATAGTTTTCGTAGTTTTTCATAATTGTATTATTTCATGAATTTTTTTATTTTTATTTTTTATCTATTATTACTAGCTGAAAATTCACTATTGAAAAGTTGATCTATAAAGAATTATCAAGCAATCTACAGAAGTTACTGAAATTAATTTTATATTGATCATAAAATTAAAGGATCAGCATAATTCTGATTTGTCTGATTCTTAAGATTCTTAGGATTCTTAGGATTTTTAGGGTTTACTGGATCTATTTGATAAGCCTGATAAATCTGATTACTATTATTATACTTATTTCTATTATTTCAATAATTATTGTTATATTTATTTTTTTATTATATTTGTTATTTTTGTTATTTTTATTATATGAATTATCTTTGTTACTCTTATTATATTTATTATACTTCTTATATTTATTATTTTTATTTAAAATTAATAGTTCGTATCATTAGAAATAGTAGTGCAAAATTATTATAAATAAAATAGTTCTTTATTAATGTAAAAATTAAGGCTGTATTAGTCCCAAAATATTAATAGTTCTAATGTTAATAATAAACTAAAATTTAATAAAAAAATTAATGTTAAACACTTCTTTTTTTGTATCCTCTATTTAGGATTTGATGTGACATCCTACATTATGCTATACATTTTAGTTCATCATTTATAATTTTCCTATTATTTTGTAATTAAATAGAGACATATATTACCAGTTCAAGATTTTAAGCTTCCTGAGATACTTATAAGATGTGAATTTTCTAAGATCAAAACTTTGCAGGAGTTGTCTGTCTTGCATCATGAGTAACATTAACCAAATCTTTGACAAAAAAACAGAAGATTTAGATTTAATTAACAAGAATAAAAATAAATTGTTATCACATAAGAGATAGGAGTGAAATTTTCACGCTGATAATATATATCAATCTCTATCTTATTTTCACAATTAGCTGTAATACTATCTTGTATAAATGTCTTATAGATATTTCAAAAGATTATTTTTTTACTATATTTGTATCAAAAAGAATTTTAGCAGAATTAATAAATGCATATTAGTATTGTGATATTAATTTTTCAAGGTTAGAAACAAGCTTTTGTGATTCATTTATTATCTTTAATTCTAGTTTATATATATTAACTTTCTATATTCAAATAATATTAAATGCATTATTACCAGAATTGAAAGAATAATGACCAACTTTAAAAGGAAATACTTTTTTAAACCATTAAGATAAGCATATTATTTTCTATAAAATTAATTATATATTAATTTTTTATTAAATAAATTTTAATCAACTTTAGTAAATCAATTACTTATGTAGGATTGTTTAAATAATATAATGATTTATCTAACAGAATCCAATTTTCTAATTCTTGTAAAGCATTAACCAATGTTTTATATTTCTTTATAATATCTTTTGATCAAAATTTATTAGCACTATAAATTATGATAGTTTCAGAATCAGCAATAGAATGAACTGATTTTTTCAACACATGATTTTCATTTATAACTCTTACCTGATTTTCTAAACATAATACATATAATACTAAAGAATCTAATAACTTTATAAATGCTTTTTTAAGCCAATTAAACCAATTAAATTAGGATTTGATAAACCATTTTGCTTATTTATCCCTTAAACTGTAAAGCAGGCAAATTTGCTTGCGAAGTTAAAAAAAAAGTGGTAATTTCTTAATAAAATATTAAATATTAATTTATTAATATCATTATTATATAAAAATTATAGTTTAATATATATTTTATTAACTTTATTAATAAAGATTTTAAGTT
>CAMKVN010003495.1:0-10359 GCA_946474995.1 Funneliformis geosporum
GATATATAATAATTATTAAAAAGATTAATTTATTATTAAAAAATTTAATTAATAGTATATAAAATAAATTATCTTTAAATTTTTTAAGACCAATTAGAACTTATTAGAACTTTTACCAACCTTAATTACATCCAATTTTGCAAGCACTAATTTACAATGAATTTGTATAGTCAAATTGTCTATTAATAATATTAAAAAATGAAATGAAAATTTTGATTGTTACTATCAGCCTATTATCAATTTTAATTAATGAGTATCTAATGATCAAATATATAATGATAACTAAAAGCATCATTTTAATAAAAATTAACCTCTTAATGAAGATTTTTAAATGTATATTAACAATTCAAAATTTTTTTTGATTACACTTACAATGTTAGAAGTTTTATTTTTCTAATTAAGCTGCATTAAAGTAAAATACATTTAATTTTTACTCAAACTTTTTATTACTCAAGTTACTCAAGTAATTTACAAAAGATATTTTATCATTTTCTTTTTTTTTTTACAAATTTCAAATACAATTGTTAAGGATTGGTTTTATTATTAGAAATTATTTTTATAAATACATTTTTTCAAAAAATTTCTTTTTAACAGAATTGCTTACATAGATCTTCAATTTAAAAATAAGACAAAACTTAGAATTCTACAAGTTTACTTACTATCTAATATATGTGATAAAAACTAAGTAGCTTTAAAACTCCAAATCAAAAAGAAATATAATTGAATTAATTATAGAGGTTTAATCAAAATCTTTTTACATATTTTAATAGGAAATTTTAATATTGATTATTATAAAAGAGACTTAAATAATAGAAAAATAGAATCTATCATACTTATATTAACAAACTCTTAAACTTTAACTTTATTTACACAACTATCATTATAGAAAGAAATAATTGATCTTTTGTTATATACATCATTACGTCTGATTTGTAACTCAAATTAAAGTTGCTAAAAATAAATAAGTCTAAGATTAAACTCAAGAAATTACAGGTAAGGATTCATAGTATCATCAAAGATTATTCTCAATTTAAACACAAGTAATTTCTGGATATTTCAGAGATTATGTTTAAGTAATTACACCTTAAGTCAATATAACGAATCAATATAATATCATGTAAATTTAATAAATAATATAAATTTACAAACAGGTTAAAAGATTGCGAAGGATAAGTTTTTACTTGGTTAATTATACTTTTATCAATATGATAATAAAGTAAGTTCTTTACTCAAAGGTATCATAAGGATCAGTCTTATTCAGTGAGATATCAACCTTACTTTTTCTTAGATAAAGATTAATTAATGGAAATATTCATTGGTATTAATACTTAATAAAAATACAAAAATATTTATACATGATTTATAACTAATAAAATGAACTAAACTAAATGTATTGAAAGAAATAAAATTGACATATTACTAGAAAATAAAGTTGACAAAATTGATTAATGAGATGATCATGATAATAAAATTGCCTATTACACTAGAAATTAAGTTGCCATTTTGATCTACATTAATTTACATTAATTATCAAAGAAAACTAAATTGATATCAAGATCTACAAAATAATCTATAAGGAGATAAAATTGATATTAAGATTATCAAAATTTCTTAGGTAAAATTTTTATTTATTACAATGTATATGTAGCTAAACTCTTAACGAACTTCATATATTAACTATATTTTTATCTCATTATTACTTTTATATGGTTTAACTTCTTTTAAAATTTTCAATTCTTCTTCAATTCTTTATGAATCTAATTATCATTCACTACAAATCATACTATACAATTATTACATATTTTAATAACTCATTTATTACATATAGAAAATAATACAAAACTATTAGAAAATCTTTTAATTTTAGTAAAATAGCTTTCCTTCATTGGAATTTATATTAGCTTATCAAAGATTCAAGTAAATACCAAAATTGTAAATACCTTAATTTGTATCAATCCTAATCAACATATAATGTTTAGGAATTTTTTTGCTTAATCTCTTATAAAAGCTACTAATAAGTATATATCAAAATATATATCAACTATCAATCATATTTCTTATACACATTCAACAACTCAACTATATATAAACAATTAAGTTATTATATAATTCTTATTACTTAACTAAAAATTTCTTAGGAAATAACAGTGACTTAATTAATAATAACAGCACATTTATTATTAATCTTAAAAAGTGTAAAAAAATTCATAACATATCATTTGAATATCTAATGTTTTTGACTGATTTAGATGTTTTATATTATCAAAAAAAAAAAAATAGTAATACTTACTGTAAAGTATTGAAAGTTCAATAATCAAATCATTTGAAAGCAAACTAAAAATTGTTTTTATTAAACAAAAATAGTTAATTATAAAGATGCTCTATTTATATCTGAAATAAATTAGACAAATAATTGTTCTTGACTGAATACTAGTAAAAAATGATAACAATAAGTAATATCTTTAATTAGATTTTAATAAAATTAAAGATATTACTGTTTAATACTTTAAAATAATTGCTAGATCTTGAATTAGAAAAGTGATTAATTCTTTCTTTTCTAACTTTTTACAACAGTAGGTTTTTTGGAATTAATTTTATTAACTTTTATTTTACATTGAAGATAACACATACTTACTTTACCAACATATAATAAATAGCTGCTTATTATTAAATATCTACTGATAATAAGACACCTAATCCTTTACATATCTCCAATGAACTATTAAAAAAATTGGCCAACAAATTCTTATTTAAATTAATTTATGCATACTTTAAATCTGACTTTATGTTAGCCTAATAGAATTTGTCTATATTTATCTGATTTTTAAGTTTAAACTTTAGAATTGTGATTTTAATATTATTAGATTTATTATCCTTTTAAAATTTGTTAGAAAAGCTTTTACAAAGATTCTTAACTAATAACTTCAACAAATTTTACTTTAGCAAAAAGCTTTGATAGGTTTAAATTTTACTGGTTTACCTCAACAATCTACTACACAACCTTTGCATATTATTAATAATATATTAGAATATTACCAGCTTAAACTCAAAACAGATAAAGATTATAAATAAAAATTATACATACTATTTTAGAATATATTTAAGACATATTAACTGAATGAATATTTATATGTTAAAAAAGCTATGAAAAGAATTAAAATTTCCTTAAAAATAATAGATCTAATAGTTGAACTCTTCTTAAATAGATAAAACCAAGTATTTATAATATTCAGTAATACAGATTTCCTTTTAAGGTTCTTATTAATATAGATAAAGGTAAAATAATCTCATCACTACTTTGGATTATTTACTATAATCACTTATTTGCTAGAATATGCCAATCTGAATTAGGATTTAATATATCTATAAAATAGCATCCTAATATTAAAAAAAAATAACTGAATAATCTCTAAACGTTAAAATCTCTGTAGTAATATTTATAGATAATATGATTTGGATTACAGATAATTACGATTAAATGAATAGTCTTCTTAATATAGCAATATCATTTTATGATCTTAACTTGATAATAGTGAACTTTAATAAATCCTATTTAATTACAGATTATAAGAATATAGATTAACTTATCTTTAAAAATTTGCTTAATAATTCAATTATTTTGTGTCTAACAATATCACTTATAAATTTTATATGGTATTTGAATATCTGGATCTTAGCTAAATATAATAAGACATACATTAAATGTCAAATTGTAAATGAAATTGCCTCTTTTAGAAACAAATTAAAATATAAACCATTCATAGACAAGTAACTCAGATATTTAAATAATATGATTTTGATCCTATATATCAAATACCAATTCAAATTAATTGTTCTCTCTGAAACAAAATGTGTCTTACTCTTCCAACCAATATGTATTTAATAAAACATAAGTTTTATCTTAAAAATAGTATGTCTAATACATTAATTCTCTATAAATTAGTATACAGTTTTATTGGTCTTAATACAAATGCAATACAAGCCAAAATATAATAGTTTGTTAATATTATTAATTTCTCTATAGACAGTTCAGTTATAAAAATTTCAACTATTATTAGACTAAAATAAATTTAACTACATTTTTGGTTTTTTGATAAACTGCTTATTTGTTGACTGAAATTTATTACTCATATCCAATACAACAATTTTATTTTTAACATATTATCAACTTATTTTCTTTTAGAATTCTAATTTAATAATAATTATAATATAGATAAACTTTTCAGAATTAAAGGAGGTGAACTTTCTATTCAAAATATTATCTTCTGAAATATTAAGCAGCTAATCATTGAAAACTTTTAATGTTTTTATCACAAATCATTGCTATTAGATAATTTTATTTAATATTTAGGATTTAAACTTAAATGTAATTATTCAAAGTCATATAAAACTATTTTGTTGAGTTGGTATTCAACTTTACAAAAATTAGTTTTCAACAATCCAATATATTCAAATCAAATAAAATTTGAAATTTGTTTAAAAGCTTTCATTTTTAAAGGTTTTATTAATTTATCGACTGATGATATTAAATGGAATACAGAATAGACAAAATAGATAGATATTTGGATTTTACCTAAAAATAATATCTATAATTTATTGATTTTTAAGTCTAAAATTTTTCAGAAAGATAATTAAGATCTTCTTCTAAATATTTAAACATTTTATTACTATGTAATAGCTATATCTTCAATCAAAACAGGAAAAAATTTAAAATCAAAATAAAATTAAAAAGACTTTTATATGCTGCTTTTATTGATCTCTTACTTTCTAATCCTATTATATACATATTTCTAATATAGGGTAAAAAATAATTATATATTCCAAAAAGATCTATTTAGGCTCTTATAGACAGGATTAGTAAAAATTTTAATTGGTCCTAATTGGTCTTGATCAATTTTAAAAAATTATTAGTTTTAAAGATTAAATTTTTTTAAATATTATTATTATATTCAATTTTTTAACTAAAGTTACTTATTAAAATAAGCTTAAATTTCTTTTTAAAATTTAAAATATCTTTAAAATTTTAGATCAGAACCTAGATTCTAGGACTAGATTCTAAATTAAATATATTTATTATTTTTAAAGAATTTTTTATTTTAAATTAATAAAATAATTGATATATAATAATTATTAAAAAATTAATTTATTATAAAAAAATTAATTAATAAAATATAAATTAAAATTATTTTAAATTCTTTAAGATTAATTATAACTTATTAGGACTTTTATCAACTCTACTTATAGATTAAGCAGTTGCTAGATTTCGTTTTTTAAATAATCCCAATGTTTTTTCTATTCAAAATAATAATTTAACTATAAATGCAAATATTTTAATTATAGAAAATTTATTTTTATCTTTTAACTATATAAATACTTTAAACTAATATAGAATTAGTTTATCTAACAAATGTAATTTAGAATATTATATTGAAAGTTTTTATATATTTATTTCTTCTCCTTTACAATCTCATATTAGTTCTACTTTTATTTTAGTGCATGACTCTTTAGATATTAGTTTCTCTACTGCTTTACTTCTTATTTGAACTAACTTTATTAATACTAAGATATTTGCATTTTTTATAACTCTTTTTATTTTTCCCTTTAGCTCAACGATTATATTAACACAGATAGATTTTTTTAATATTTTTCATACAATAGACTTCTTTCAACTAATGTCATAAATTATCTATCCTTGTTATTCAAAACACCTTTTTATATTTTATTAGTATTTCATTTTTAAATTATTAGAACAAAAACAAATTTTTCTTAATTTGATCAAAGTCAAAGTTCACACTGAAAAATCCATTTAATAAAAAGTAGATAAATTAGCTAAATAATTATTAATTGATACTTTTATACTTTTATTCTTCAAATACATTACTAATATTTCTTTTATTTCTACCTTTCAAGCTATGCCTATCAACAAAGAAATTAGACACTTTTTTAAAGATTATACATATATCAAAAATTTTACAGACTTTTATAATTTGCAAAGAAATAAAGATACAAAACAAATTGATTAACTGATGCTGCACTTTCAATTTAATCAACAGTAGCTCATCATCTCAAACTTTTTTTAAAAAGTTATACAAATACAAAAAAAATACCAGTTCCTTATAGAAGAACTCTTAACTATTGAATTCTTTAAAATCACATAATCTAACCTTTATGATAATGACTGAAAATGCTATGGTTAATATAAAATGAAACTTTTGCTCATATTTGATTTTGTGCAAAAAGTTTATATATTATCAATGTTATTATAATCAATGCTTTACAAACATTAAAAAATCAACTTTTTATTCAACTTCTAATGATAAATAATCTAATAATTTGCTATTAATTTGGGATTTTCTTCACAAATACTGACTTTTTATACCTTTTTATTATATATTTTTCTTCTTCATTAATATTATTAAGGGTATTATCTATCACATTTTTCTGAATTATCAACAATTTTATTAAAAATCTTAAAAACATATTTGCTATTCTATCTTCTTTCTATGATTTATCTTTAATCAAACTTTAAGTTAATTTGAAAAGTTAGATACGAAACTACTATCAAGATAAAACTCATCAATAATATTACTAAGCAGGATAAACTTCATAAGTCAAAATTTTATCAGCAATAAATTAGCCTATCTTTTTTTACTATAGACAATAATGACCACATAAATTTACTTTTTAATTTTTTTATTTATAATTGATCTTGGCCTCTTTTTAACATAGTAAAAACTATTTGTCATTTTCATTCTATGTTTATTATATATTATCATATATTGATTTTTCTTCACTTAATGATTGATTAAGGTGATTAAGGATGTGATGAGATAACTGGTTGGTTTAGTTGGAGTTGGTTAAAACCCTTTGAAGAAAGCTAAGCAACATTTACTTTATTTTCTACTTTGTACTTGTCTTTTGATTTTTCTTTTACTTTATTCTTGAAAAATAATTTTTAATAAATAAATACTTCAATGTGTCTTAAAAAATATATATTAAGTTAATATAATATAAAATTTTAATCAACTAAAGTTTATATGTTAATTAATATAAATCAAAAAATTTAATTTTGAAAAAAATGTCTCAGAATCCTATTTTTTTAGCAAATCTTCTATATGATTACTTTCTTTCAATATATGCTTCAGACTTAATAATAATTTCTGAGACTATTTCTTAATAATAATAATAAAAGATTTTTAACGTGTCAAATATCATATGCTAAAATTTTATTAGTAAATATTTAATCATGTTATTTCAAATTCTTTCAAAATATGCATCACAATTCATTAAATTTTTTTAAAATATTTGCAGGAAATTGATAATAAGATTAATATCATTTTATTGCAAAAATATGTTTAGGATCTTATGCTAATAACAAATTTTCTATTTTAGTAATGAAAATAATAAATTTAATGCTTTACCATTTATCTTTAAGATATAATTCTTTTTTATTATAATTGTTTTATTATTAATATAATAATTGCTAAAAAAATAAACATTTTGAGTACTATCAGAATTGTCATGCATATTATAATTTATTTTTTATTTGTCAAGTACTTACATTATCTGAATTCTATGAATAAGAATTCTAATAAGATTTGAAATATGCAATAACTGATAAATAAGAAAATAAATACTCCAGTAATTGGACGATTTAATGCTCAAATTTAATTGGTCGATTATTAAATATGGCTTAAAATTTGTCTTCAAAACGTGTTCTTCCTATGTTATGCAAAGCTCTAAATAGCGAAATTTTAAAATTACACGGCATATAACGAATCAAACATTTTGTAAATTTCACAAAGCCACCTTTGAATAAAAGCCTTTATTTTATTACTTTCCTAATATTATAAGTCAAGACCTATTCCTTGCGGCATCACTAGATTCCAACCTTTTTAGATGTCAATTATTTTGTAAATATAAATGTACAAGAAGCCCGGAAGTTCCACAGTCCAAATATACTGTTAAATCCCGTTAATTTATCAGATTTTTTTGGTTTACCTTTAATAAAAAAAACTGATGCTAATTTTGCATGGGGCAGTCAAGTTCGATCAAAAATGCAAAATTTTTTTTTTTTCAGTTTTAATATACACCGGGAAAGAAAAGGAATGAAATGAGTTATATTCATTTTTGTTATTTTAACCGATAATCAAAATCTTTACAATCAGAGATATGCAGAATGATGCACACTTTAATAATGGTTTGATTTTTTATAGAAACGAGTGAAAGTTAATAAATAAAACCGCAATAAGAGAGTTTACAAAGAAATATGCAAGATAAAAAAAAAAATTCTCACAATTTAAATGAGCACATGGCGCTTTTAAAAAAACCCATTTTTTTAGTTTCAGTTTCCTGCCTTTCGACAATTATTCCGAACAAAGATTTTTTTGAAACATAACCATTTTTCAACATGACGCGCTACCTCATCTATATAGCAATTATAAATACAAAGCATTGAGAAATTATAATAAAACTAAATCATAAGCGAGATTATCCGGAATAAACAAGTAATGTTTTTGCTCAAGTATACGGATGGTACGCATAATTTCACATGGTTTTGAGTATAATAACGCCACCGGTTCTAATTGTAGAATAAAGTTTAACCCAAAAGTAGAGCTTTTGAAAGACAAATGCAATAAAAAAATTTTTCTTATGCAACAGGACTCCTTATCACAATGAAATAGGAATCCCCCTTTGTTAGAAAAGTAAAATGAATTTTTTTTTTAGAAATGAATGAATGAGTTGTATCATAAAATTCTCATACAATTTAATTTGGTGTATGGCGTTATGACGGTTGATTCTTTTTTTTTTAATATATAAATGACCTTCTCAGGATCTATAATTCTTATACCCTTTTCATTTATTTCATCATGTGATCTTTCTATTGACCAAAGAATACAAATACAAATATTAATTATTATTAACAAATCCACCCTTTTATACCTTGAGATCGAAATTAAAATAAATATTTTTAATATGTAACCCTTTTATATTTCGAGATCGAAATTAAAATAAATATTTTTAATATGTCGATTCGTTGCAAAACTTGTAAAGAATGGATATCTGATATTGCAAAAGATCCTTACGCCAAATCCGAGTGGTTGATTTATTAAGACTTTTAATGCATTATGGGAGTCAAGATTTAGAACTGGTCGAACAAAAATCAAATACAATGTAATACAACCCGACACAATAAAAATTAGAAATTCTTGGACAAGCGATTTGCCATTTACCGTATTTAGTTTGATTTTACAACAAGGAGCTGGTCAAGTTCTCCGATTTTGGAAGGAAGAGCAAGAGCATTCAGTTTTAACGTTGTTTCGATCTATAATGAACCTAAAAAAGGAAAGAAAAGAACAAAGCGTAATCAAAAAAATAATCTTTGATTACATAAAATGAGGACAACAAAAAAAATATCAATAAGGATGTTAATTGTTTTAGGATTTTCTTAATATCCTATAATATTATAAGGATATAGATAGTTAAACCCGTAAACGAATCACCCTATCCTTTTTTTCATGATAAAATCTATTAAACATAATTTTTATATAGATGTTTTTTCAAAATCATAAATATTATATCTGTAATTTTGTATAAACTCCATAGATTTTAATGATTTCAAAGAAAAAAATGAAAAATTTTCTAGTTGACTTACGATTGATTGTGAATTTTCAAGATTCATCTTTTCACCGCTAGTACATTTATTATTTAAAGATTAATAATAAATTTAATTATTAATAAAACCAAATAATAAACAATACGAAATGATATCAAAAAAATAAATTTGTTACAAATGTACCTTTACACATTTTACAATGATATAATGAAATGTTTGAGTTCATTATGAAATTTGCAATTTAATTATTAAACAATGACGTCTTATTTAGCCATAAGCGCAGCACAATTCCTACATAAACATAATAAAGCTAAACGACATATGATATCGTGTTCTTGAGCTCTGTTGTTGGTTCTATATAACGTCGTGAAATAATAATGTTGGATATGTTAGCTTGTTAGCTTCGGTTCTAATTATATAGTGTTCTCGCTGGGTCGATTATAGGTTGTAAATTTTACTTTAAAAGATGAAAAGATGAATAGTTTAAAAGAAAGTAACTAACTTGTATTGTTCTTTTTGTTGATGGATCCGTAAATTAAGAAACGCATGAACTATTAACTATTTATAATGCAATTATTGTGACTTAATGCAGTTTTTTTTTTTGTGAAGATAAAGAATAAAGTTTCTCGTTAATATAAACACTTTATTGTAAACTTACTTTAGATACATCAACCAGAAGACAGGATTCTGGAAAGGTTGCTTATTTACCAAAACTTCAAGGCGAAAGTCTTGTAAATTCATTT
>CAMKVN010003496.1:0-10354 GCA_946474995.1 Funneliformis geosporum
TAAATCTAAGGAAGGCAATGCTATAGCTGAACGTGACCACCAAGAATTTGAAAAACATGCTTATATTCAGCAAGATGTGAAGGATTTTCTACTACCTTTATCTGAAAGATTTAGAGATTGGGTTAGAAGTCTTCATATTAATGATGATATATTTAATAATACTCCAACCCGATTGATAGACATGTCTCCCAATGAAGCAGTAGAAAAGGTATTAAGAGGAGAGAAAATAGATGCCAAACCAGTGGTAAAACATAGAAGACCTATTGGATATGATGAACCTCAATTATCCTATTATGACTCAGTAAGATATCTTCTTAAGCCTGGTGAACTAGAACATAGTCCTGCTAGAAGAAGAATTACTGATATGAATTGGAGTCCTGAAATTTTTAATATTCAAAGAATTCTTGTACAGAAAAATCAGCCGGTCTTGTACTAGCTAATAGATGATGAGAGTAATGATCCAAAAAGATCTTTTGTACGAGAAGAATTGATAGTGATTAAACACTGCGATTTACCTCCGAAATGGATACTCAATCAATAAATTTTGCTTATTTCTAATTTTATTCATCATTATACGCAATTAGCTCTTCTATTGTTTTGCTAATTTCATCTTCAGTCATAGGACGTTTTTCTTTGGATAAAGTATAGTAAAAGCTGTATAAGTTTTTAATACTAGCAAGGAGTTCTTTTTTACCTTAGTACTATTTCCGATATCTACTCATTCTTCTTTCATAAGCATCTTCATTTGGAAATATCATTATAGCAGTTGATTTTATATACTCATCAGGATTTTTCTCTTGACACAAAATTTTTACATAATTAGCATATTCAGTAACTAGCTTGCTATCTTTTTTATAGCGAATGTGTAATGCCTCTCTTATTATCTTAAGTTGCGTCTCCTCAATACTTTTCTATGTAATATTATTCGCTAGGGTATTTTCTGTCATTGTATGCTAACACTAAGTCTTTGCTGTATAATAAAATGGTTAGCTTAAATTGCGAATAAAAAATTATATAAAAAAAAAATATTAGATGAAATAGCTGAGCTTGTATTTTATAGTCCCAAATCTGTCAATATTTCTTGAAAAATATCATTTCCATATTGTTCTAATACAGATAGATATGCCAGAATTCGATAATCCCCAATTGCCCATGTTATTATCCGGTCATTTAATATCTATCTCTTGGAGTCAAGTAGATTAATACTCCTTTTTGTCTGTCGGATTATATATGGAAAAAATCTTTCATATCGTAAAAAGTTCGCAGTTTAAGGCTTATCCTCTACACCCTCTAGAATACAATACTCATAAATATCGATAGTTAGTTCTTTTTTGACAAGAGACTTTTGAGTCCCTTTGCCTTTTGCATATTCTTGTGTTCATCTTCAGTTTCTAATGCATAAGACTTTGATCAGTTTCCAGCATATCATAATGCTCGAGTTCCTGCGAACTCATCTTTTCACTTTCCGATCACTTTCTTATTTTTTGGCTCACGTGTATTATCAGGAAGAATTATCCATTAGTCTGGCGGAAGTTTTTCAAGTAATGGATGATATTCAGAATAATCACTAAAGTCATAAAGATCCACATCTTTAATCAGGTTAGCATAAACGTCCTCCGTCTCAATTTCGATAATTAGTGAATCTGTATCAGTATAGCATAATTTGGCTCGATCCCCATACTTGTGTTTGATATGATTATACCAAAAATCATACATGTAATACTTACTAAGATCTAAAATCGAAGCCCTGACATAGATTGGCTTATTTAGTACAACATTCGTCTGTTTCCAATATACTGCTATAAGATTACTTTCGTGAAATATTTTACGACCAACTAGTACCAGATCTGCTAACATTTTGCGAAGTTGATGTTCTTCTCCTATTGGTCATACTAAATCTACTTGTGTATGATGTCAAACATCTTTCATAGTTTTTCTAAATATAACGTTATTCATTAATTTCCACAAATCTTTTTTGAAGACATTTTTGGCATCTTGACATCGTATTATATTGGTCATAATATATGGCTTCATCTATGGAGACTAGTCAAATTCTAGTACTCAATAAATATGCTTGAGTTCCATTCCTAGTTCAAGATATTGCTGAAGATTTCGGAAATGTATAATATAGCAGTCTTTAGTCTCCAATGTAGCTACCAATTTTTTATCTTGGCAAATTTATCCCACTCAGAATATCAATCAAGTCATTATTTTGATGAGGGCCAAGCTCTTGATGCTTGACTATTCAACATTCTAGACAGAGTGGGTACTCAGTATGTGTTCGATGGAGATGATCCGATATTTTAATTTTACTTCCCAAGCACTACCTCATTTAGCAGTTGGTGAAATAGACTGAATATCTGGCAAATTATTTAGGTTGAGCCACCAGAATCCTCCTGTCAGTAAATATTGTGACATAGCCTATCCGTATAAATTATTGGCATCTAAATATAAGAGCCATTTATTTGCCTTATGTTTATTATAACCTTTTATTCTGGAAAAATTTGCTTTTGCTAAACGTCGTAGAACCATAGAATTTCTACTTGCATCTAACGTTAGACGAATTTGTGCATATTTTCTTGTCCTTATAAAATAATTTGAGCTTGATCTTAGTCATCTTTTTTAGCATGTCAAATGCAAATGATGGTAATGTAATATAGTTCAAAGGATCTAATCTGGATACTTCCTTCATTGTTGTTCGAAATTTCTGAATTGAGTCTGCTAATATTAGAACATCAGTTCTTAGATATAAATCATGATAATTTCCAAATGTTTTACACTCTGCTTTCTCCTATACTGTTTGCGTATGGTCATATTGCTTTTGAATAATGGTATAAATTTTTTCATGCTCACAATCATCTATCTCTTTTAAATCCTCTTCTTTGCATTTTTGTGTTCGCAATCCTCTTTTTTACATTTACAATTTCTATTACACTTTTTACCCTTTATTTCATGTATGCACTTTCTATATCCTTGCTCGCAATAATTTAGTCCGCCTAGTACTGTATTAAATTCTTTTCTTGATGGAAGCTCTGTTTTAGAGAAGCGTTCAGGTTCATTTAATTCGTATGGGTACTCATTTTTTTGAGTAAGTAGCGGGAGTAAATGCTTAGGTATGCTCTGCGTTATAATTGGGAAATACTTTGCTAGTTGATCCGATATCTCCATGTCCACGCAAGTTATTATCTACTTTTTCTAATGATGGAAACTGGAATTGACAGGAATCTATAAACTTTATCTGACCAATTATTATCGTCTTATAATTTTTCATATTGTCTGCAATTATTTCGATTTTGTCTTCACTAACTAGACCTAATTCCTGTACTTCATGATGAAAGTTATAATGCTTTCCTCCATGATATATCAATGGGATCTTAATTTCATCTGACTTTATCCGAAGTTGAAGATTACAGCTACAATGCGCTGGGCCACGATATTCAGTAAAATGGTCATGATCTCTAACCCTGTTATCATTTATATCAGCTCGAAGACTCATATTACATATACAACATTTGGTTGCTTTTTGGAATATATGATCCTCTTCTATACTCAAACCTTCTGTGCAATACATAGCTTCTGTCAGAGTTTCTTCTGTAGCTTTGCACTTGATTTTAACACAACCATAATGTACATCGCCTATGAATTTTCTGGCTAAATCGTAATATTTTACTTTATTATATCAGGTTTCATGTAGTATTCCTTCACATATATAACATCTTATGCTTGATTTATGTGTTCGCCAATCACGCTTTGTCATCTTTATTTTTTTTGGGTTGCGTAATTTTGGTTTAATAATTTCTTCTAAGTCACGTTGCATACTTTCCCATGATTCTGCAATTGAGTTTGGAGTTCGTCTAGCAATTTCTTTTGCTAGCTTCCCATTCGTTTGCATTAGAACATAGCCATAACTATTAGGCTTCTGTTTCTACAATTTAATAGTCTTTTTATTGATATCATTTCTTTCTATCAGATAACTATCTGCTTCTAGATCTTTAATGAAATAAAATGGAACATTTTCCATTGCCTTATAGTTTTTGAACTTCATGATATGCATCCCCTTTTTGGGAAAAATTTCTCTTTGACCAGCATTAGGGTTATTTCATCTATGACAGTTGTGTTTTATATGCTCTTGAAGCAGATTCAATCTTGAGAATAAGGCAATCATACAGTGACAACAGAAATATTTTGTCCATGATGCTTATTCCAAGTTCGCATAATCCGACTTCAGCCATTTTCCCATTAATGAAACAATAGTGAGTATTTAATCCTGAAGGAATTTTATTAATATTACAGCGATCTCTCAAGTCTTCCTCTTCTTTGATAAATAATATTAAGTCCACCATATGCTCTCTTTGATAATTATATTCTGATATGTGAAGTGGGTCTAACTTTCTAGTTAATTATTCCTTGTCATTTTTTGCGAGTGTAGAATAATGTACATTTATAGTATAATTTGGATTATTTTCTTCAAATTAGTCTATATCTCGCAATATGACTGGAAAATTTATTTCAGAGAAGTCTAGTATATTATCAAAGTGATGTAACCTATTTACATTGTGAAGATTTCTTGCTCTATTTCCCTGTCTACGAGCTTCCTCACTAGCTAAATAAGCCTTTAAACAGGCTTCAAAACATCTGTTATCTGTATTTTGAGGATTAATTATCCCTAATTGAGGCTTGGCCCATATTTTTGGCAAAGCAAAATGCGAACTACCTCGAAGTGGCTGGTATGCACTTATTTCTAGATAGATCTTTTTCCCATAATCATATATCCAACCCGAATACTGATTACGTTCCATTTCGTCGATTTTATCTAAAATTTCATTATATTGACGTGAAACTGTTTGGTCTATTCGATCCTGGTGAATAATATCTAAAATTTCACTTGGAAATGCTATATCTTGATCTATTCAGTGACCAAAACGTTCCTCTTGTACAATCTGATACATATGAGTAATAAGAACTATCTTAATTTTTATTTTCCATAAGCGGGCTAACTCTCTTCTAAAAATATCACTAATTTGGTCTTCTACATCCTCGAACGTGGCTAAGGGATCTTCTCAATATGAACAAGTTTCTGGAATTAAGGCAAGATGATCGACACATAATGTATGATCAGAAATTCTTTTACTTTCTATTATTCTTTTCAGAGCAGGGTCTTCTATTCTTCTAAATATTATTTTTTCGTCTTCTTCAAGTTCGGATTCATTTACAGATTCAGAATCTGATGTTTCTCCTTCATCAGTAGTCTCATAGTCACTTTTCCTCTCCGCCTTTGCCTCTGACACTTCTTCTGGTTCTGATAGTTAAGAAGGCTTAGGTAACACAGGTGGTGTCGGGTCTCCCCAAAAGTTTCTGAATAATCATCCTAATGCATCAGTTATACTATCTAGTATTCCGCTCATTTTTCACAAAGAGTATAAATGGTTACAAAAAGTTTAAAATGAAAATTAATTTATTTGGATAATTAGAGTTACATATTTATTCAAAAAAAGAAACTATGGGAGGATTTTATCATTATCCCTATATCCTACGAAGTGGCACAATTTGCAATAAAGGATGTTATCACCCAGATGGATGCAAAGTTTACCAGAATTTTCCTAGACCAATTCTGTATATAGAATGCGGAAAATCAACTTCCTCTATCTATAAAGCCTGTAGAAAACATGCAGGTAAATATCGCATTCAAGATTTTTATCAATGTCAGAAGCTTGTAAAAATTCAGGCTGATAACGGGCTAGTTTTGGGCTAGAAAAAGGTAGTATAGGTCAGAAATTAATGGTATACTAAATGAAAGGAAGTTTTATTCACATGTTTTGGGAACATGCTCCACTTCGCTCTGCAGATTATGAACATTATTTGTTCTCATAACTTGTGTATATGTTCCGCTTCACTCTGCAGACCTTGTGTTCATTAATTGTAATCCTATTTGCCTAATAATATTAGCATATATTTTAAGATAGCATAGGGTCGAAAAAATATAGCATCCGTCATAAAGAGCTCCTGCTATATTTTTTCTCCTGTCGAATGCGTATTCACTGGTATCACCCTAAAGGGCTTTGCCAGTTTATACTTATTCTCCTATATCGAACGCGCATTCGTCATTGCTCTGCTCCTCCTCATGCTTGTTCTCTCTTGTTACATAAACAGTATACTATTGAAAGGCGATTTGCTTAGCATTTGCCCACTTATTACCACCCATATTTGCCTCATATATAGCATATATTAAAATATGGTAGCATATGATCGAAACGATATAGCATCCATATTCACTTTGCCCTAAAGGGCTCGATCATATTCCTGCTATATCATTTCTCCTGTCGAATGTGTATTCGCTAGCGTCGCCCTAAAGGACTTTGCCAGCTCATACTTATTCTCCTATATCAAATGGCATTCGTTGTCACTCTCTTCTCCTCATGCTTGTTCTTTCTTGCTACCTAAACAGTATGCTATTGGGAGCTAATTTGATTATAATGTATGCGAAAAATTTATATTATTCAAATTGAAAGCCATATGAGTTTCAGATAGGAATATGCCAAAGTGAAAATTTATTTTTACATATAAGAAGCTAATGTATACAGAGCGAATAACAATCAAGAAAGCAAATTGATTTCCTTAAGGTCACAAATATGAATACAATGGGTTTACACTATGTATAAAAAATTCGATACCCAAGGTGACCCTCTAGGATTCTTCTAGGATTCCCTGGCTTTTTGTGCCAAAAAGCCACTTTTCTACTACTTCATTACCTTAAGTTTTAACTTTATCTTTTTTTCATTTTAAAAAAAATTTTGAAGAATATTAAAGAAATTTATTTTAGTAAGTTATTATAATAAAAAATTCAAAGGAAAAGAATCAATTATAATTCTATAAACTTAGTTTTTTAGTTATTATATAGACTGATAATTTGTTAATTTTAAAAAAAATTTGAAAGAAATAAAAAAAATCATTAAATTAGACAATTTGTATCATGATATAATATTATACTATTTTAAATTAGAATTACATATAATTATTATCTAATATCTGTAAAGATAATACAAACTATTTTTAATTAGAAGAATATAGAATAAGTGATTTCAAATAAAAATATAAAAATAAGATTAAATTAAAAGAAGCAAAAATAGTATCTATTTGTGAGCTTAAATTTTAGAATAGTAAATGAATTGTGATAAATTATGATAAATATTATATAAGTCAAGAAAATTAAAAATGAAAAATTAATAGTAAAATTTAAATTTTCAATTAATCACAAATCTATTATTAATATAGGATCAGTATTTATTAATATCTGCATTAAAATCATCAAACAAAACAATTTAAAGTCAAATTTAAAGCTATGCTTAATATGATCAAGAATTAGTTTGTATAGCTTTATATAGAGTCTGAGCTAAAACTCAAGCCAAAGTTGAGCAAACTTTATATCTAAAGTCAAGTCTAAAATCAAGCAAAACTTGAACTCAAAGTTAAACTAAATTCAAGTAAAAAATATAACAATTTTTTTTTAAAGAAAGTATAAAAAAATTGTTTTAATAGAATAATATATATTATTTTAAAGAAAAAATAGAAGTTTCATTTTAATAGAATGATAAAAAAATCATTCTGATAGAACTATAGTATATCATTCTTAAGGAATGATTCAAGAATCATTCTGATAGAATGATAATATATCATTCTAAAAGAATGTTAAATAACTTTATTCTAATAAAATGATAAAATATTATTTTAAAGAAATGATAAAAGAATCACTCTAATAAAATAATAATGCATTATTCTAAAAGAATTATAAAAGAATCATTCTAATAGAATGATAATATATCATTTTAAAAAAACAATAAAAGAATTATTTCTTAAGAATAATAATGCATCATTTTAAAGAAATGATAAATAAAATCATTCTAATAAAATTATATAAAAAATTATTTTAAAAAAACAATTAAATCGTTATTTTAAAGAACAATTTTTGTTATTATCTAAAGGAATGATTAGAATAATTAAATCATCATTTTTAAGAAACAATTTTATTATCATTTTAAAAGAATGATTCTTTTTTCATTATTCTAAAAAATAATTCTTTTTATTATTTTAATAGAGTAATATTTTATCAATAATTTATTTATCATTCTTTTAAATAATGATTTATCATTTTAGCAGAATGATTTTTCTATCATTCCTTTAGAATAATCCTATTTATCATTCTTTTAAAAAGATATTTTACCATTCTTAAGAAATATTTTTTTTTTTATTCCTTTAGAACAATATTTTATTATTTTTAAAGAATGATTCTTTTTATCATTTCTAAGGTTACTAGATGAAATTCAGAGTTTAGACAAATGTCTAAATGGTAAAAGTAAAACTTGGTTAAATTATATTAAATCTTATTAAAAAATCTGCAAAATTCAGAAAAAGGTAAAACTATATCAAAGCTTATAAAAATGGTGAAACTATATCAAACATTTAGTAAAAATTTAGCAAAATTAAAGATTTAGACGTTTAGAAATTCAAAATGAGTTTAAATAAGCAATTTTAATCATTTTTTTAGAATGATTTATTATCATTCTTAAAAAATAATTCTTTTTATCATTCCTTTAAAATGATGTATTATTGTTCTATTAGAATAATACTTTTATCATTTCTTTAGAATGATGTATTATCATTCTATCAGAATAATTTTTTTTATCATTTCTTTAGAATAATGCATTATCATTCTATCAAAATGAATTGACTATTATACTAAATATAACTCAAGTCAAATAAAATTGAGATTTAAAATTTTTTTGACTTGACTTGACTTAACTTATTTTTTAAGTCAAGTTATGTTTAATAAAAGCTCATTCAACTTGACTCATTCAGAACTTTAGCTTTATACATTATTTTTTATTTATTTTTATTTTGTCAAAATTTATAAATAAATACAAAAAATATGAAATTTAATGTAATTAGCAAGGTATAAGTTAATATAAATAAAATTATTATTATTTAAAAAAGTCTTTTAAACATAAATAACTTATGGTTTTTTAATAAGAATGCTAACTCTAGTATAGATATTGATAGTATTTTCTAAAAAAAAAGGTAGTAAGATTTTAAAGATAATAAAAGGTTTGATCAGATTTATGACTTATTTTTGTAAGGCCAATAAAATCATATTAAATCTACAAAGTATTATTAATAAATTGGTTTTTGAATTCACATATTATGATAATTGTTTTACCAAAAAACGTAATATGAAACTTGAAAGTATAATACAAAATATAAGTATATAATTACGTTGTAAAGTCAACAATTTCATTAATTAAGGTGCAGCAATACAAAAGAAAATGATCAACTATATACAGCAAAAATTACAAGAAAATGTCATATGATAAAAGAAGAAATAATCATTTTATTAGGAGGAAGAATAATACTCAGATAAATTACAGATCGAAAAGGAAGATTACACAAGATAGAAAAATCACGGAAGAAAGTAATTCAAATAAATTAGTTACCGAAAGAAAAAGGATAATTAATTAACTGAATGAAGGGTCGAGGAAAAAGGATAATTAATCAACTGAATGGAAAGTCTTATAAAAAAACGGAAAATATTTGAAAAATAACAAATTGAAGAAGTTATATAAAGATTAAAGATGCCAGCCGAAACTCCCTCAAAATAATTTCGTCATATCCCTTACTATGTTTTTAATATAGTTTCGGCTAATTTCGGGTTTCGGGGTTTCGTCGTACCCCTCATTATGTTTTAATATAGTTTTGGCTGTTTATTAATTGCCTTTTTTGAGTTTCGTCCCTCATCTTTAATAAAGATGCAAGAAAATTACACAAAAGCACAATCATTAGAAATGACGAACTGGACT
This sequence comes from Funneliformis geosporum, assembly GCA_946474995.1. NCBI lineage: Eukaryota > Fungi > Glomeromycota > Glomeromycetes > Glomerales > Glomeraceae > Funneliformis > Funneliformis geosporum. The sequence goes on from CAMKVN010003496.1 coordinate 9,849, forward strand.
ACATGAAAGCTTATGTAATATAAAGGTTACACTTAACATCATAAATGAAACAAAAATCAGAAAAAGAACAGAAGTTGGTAGTAATACGAAGTATGAAAGAAAGAAAGATAGAAGTCTGAAAAAGTGAGAAAGAAAATAAGAAGTGATAAAACATTAAAGAATTAAAAGGAAAACAAATAAAATTAATACAACGGAAGTATGAAGTAATATAAAGTATTGAAAGTAAATAATAAACAATAGTAATACAGAATATAGTAATAGATTGGATAATTCAGAATAAAAAGAAAATATTAAAAGCAGAAAAGTGAATATTAAATATCACGTAACAATAGATAGAATATATATCACTAGCAGTTACAATTAGTGACAGATATTAAATATCACAGGAGAAATAATTAGTTTATTCATCATATATAGTTACTATTAAAAATGGAGCTGTAATTAATTTTAAAATTTTTAGCTAGTTGCAACTTAAGTTGCAACTCATTGAGTTGCAACTATTTATA
>CAMKVN010003497.1:0-10349 GCA_946474995.1 Funneliformis geosporum
TAATAAATAAACTGTTTAGTACAGACGCGCCGACAGAGGCAGTACTATAATTTTGTTTGTTAATCATTTATTCTACGTGAATTATTATATTTTCTTTACACTTATAAAATTATAATTAAGTTCTCTATCTTCTTTACGAAGGAAACCTTCTGCACACGTAAACATAACGCTTATTTAAGTTGAGCGTTTTAAAGAACTGACGTAACAATAGCTTTTACAAAGTAAGTTTAGTAACAGGTGAATTTTTATTATTAAACTTAGTAAAATAACTCTGCAGTCTCAGTTTTACTAAGAAAATTTAATAATAACCGCTATCGCAGCTCATCTCCAGAACATATTATAGCGTTTCTGTTATTTTTTAACTTTTAGATAATGGTACATAATATTCAAAAATGAGCTGAAAAAAATAATGCATCAGATGATTGAAGTGGTGAAAAAAAATTATGTTCAAAGGATTTGGTAAAATCCCACTTTTAGTTCAAAGTTTGTTGAGTTTCAAAGTAAAGGAATATATATAGCTAATATAATAATCAAGCATCATTAAAAGATCTTTCGATCAGAAAACCTAATTATATTTCTATAGTTTAACATTAAAGTATGTCCAGTAAAGATTGAAGAGGAGTTGGAAAATGACCAAATATTATATTTATTGCTAGTTATAATGATAGGTCATATGAATTAATTTATGTTGATATTGAAATATTATTGATAATACAGGTATATGAAACAAGCTCCCAAGTAGTAATACAGAAAATAGTTTTACGGTATCTTCTTCTTCAAGGTCATCATCACCATCAAAATAAAAAAAAGAAAGTCTATAGACTAATATTTATTTTATATTATTATTGCTTAATAAACTTGAATCTGGTAGTTATAATTAAAATTTTTTTTCAATGCTTAAAATTTTCTTAAATAAATCCAAAATTTAATGGTTTAATAATTATATACCATAATCTTGTGATTGTAGTATTATGCAAATATTATAGACCATAAACATTTCGAAATACTTTGACTGTCATATCATACAAACTTTATAGATCATAAGTATTTTAACTGTAGTATTACGCAAATATTATAAACTGTAAATATTTTGAAGTTTGTTGACCGTAATATCACGCAAACTTTATAGATCATAAATCTTTCGAAGTATTTCGATTATAGTATTATGCAAACTTTATAGACTATAAACCTTTTGAAGTATTTTAACTGTAGTATTACACAAACTTTCTAGATTGTAAATTATTCGAAGTATTTTGACTATAATATAGTGTAAATGGCACAAATTGTAAATCTTATGAAGAACTACATCAAAAATGTAAATTTTACATAAACTTATGTCATAATACACCCATAAATTTACGAACTGTAAACCTTATATAATACTTCGCATTAAAAATATTCCTGATATAAGTTTTAAGAATAATTCAAATAATAGTGTTGACTATTTTTTCTATATCAGCAAGTTGTTTTCCAGTAGTAAATTGTGGAAGTCTGGTAAATTTTACAAAATATTTAGATCATTTGAAGATATCTGCATATAGACTCTACCTATATTGTTGAAAATAAATTTAAAATCTCTAAATTTGGAAGGATGTGAAAATATTAACAAGAAAGCCATGGATCAGCTAAATCCAAATATTCATATCAATTTTGATGAAGATTACTATTCTGATTCAGAATCTTCTAGCTCTGACTCTGGCTCTGAAACTGAATCAGATGATAAGGATGTCTATAGTAATAATGCGTCTCTTCCTGTGTTTATGGGTACGATTGATACTACAAATGATTTTATTTCTGAATTTCTTAATCAGAATAGTGATCATCAGCTCAGAAGAATTTGCTGATCCATATATAACGTCTGTCTCTTCATTTTTTTCTTTGAGATTTTAAATTCACTCTTCTAAAGTCAAGATTATAGTTCATAAAAAGAATAAAAGACATATTCAATTTACATCATCGGTAACTTCAACATCAGCCAATGAGACTCAGCCCAAAAGTTTGACAGTAACAGATACAGAATTGCGAGAACTTATTTGTCAAGGTTTAGTAGTTGATGAAGTTTACGAAGTATTATCATATGACTGAAAAAATATGCCCCTGAGCGTCTTGTCGCCTTAAATTCAGGAATGCTGAGCTTCTAAGACAGGCTGTGAAAGAGAGTAAAAGACGTGATATTGAGAATGCTGAACTCAAGGCCAGATTCATAGAGCTAGAGCGGTATTTCAATGAACTTAAAAAAGAATCAGAAATTAAGAAAAATCGCAAATTCCAGACCAGATGCATTCAGATAGCTAAGGAAATTCTTAGTGAGATACCTATGATCGAATATCACCCTCCTTTCTTGAATGGATTAGAACTTGATGCCTTCTTCCAAAAATATCGAATTGCATTGGAGGTACAAGGGGCACAGCATCGGTTTCATAGCATCAGCTGGTATAAGGATGTCAAAAAACTCGAAGACATCAATAATCGGGATCGGCAAAAACGATGCATATGTCAAGATAATGGAATTTCCCTCCTTGAAGTATGGTACGACGAAAATCCTGAAATCGTTATTCCAGAAAGAATACGAAAAATTAAGGAGTTTGTTTGTCTGGCATCCAAAAGTTTCGATCTTCTATAATCATGCAACTCATGTTTAAATTACAGATAATTTCGCAAAAAATAAGAACAGATTCGACCTGTATCTCACATCGGTTTCCACACCTTATCTCTAATCCGAACCTTTTATTGGTAAGGGCCGGAACTTTTCCTCGATATAGCCTGAAAACATCGCTCATATAATCATGTCACGCGATCATAAAATCAAATTTTCCGATTAATTGCAATAGATGACACGTGATCTTGACCGATTAGATCATCAGTCACACCATTTAAAAGTGAAGAAAAAAATACTTTTCTCGTCATTTTTCTATAAAGATGTCTTCATTTCTCGACTCGAATCTCTTAAAAAGCTCCATCATTCAGGTAAACTTCTGAACTTCAGACTTATATAATTACCGCTAGTAGGAAGAAACTTAAGTCTCTCTCCATAGATTACTGGGAACGCGGTTCACACATGTGGGGAAGCGTGAGTGATTGGGATATCTACTATATTAATAGTATACCTGGAGTGTCTAAAGCGCAAGCGCACAGTGCTCTTGGAATTGAACTGGGAATTATTCTTGAAGAACTATCACCAAAAGATCGGGATTATTACAAGGCAGTGGATTTGAAGAGATCTTTAAAGGTAGTATTTTTTTTGTTCTAGTTAAGAAAGATTCTTAGTTATGTCACAATGTCAAGAACAATGATACATGTCCCCTGCAATTATGTTGAGCGATCTTGTCGCGCAAGACAAATGTTCTTTGTCTGAAGTGGGAAGTATGTTGCATCTGGGACTTTCAGTCCATCTGTAGCATAGCATTATACTTGATAGTTAGTTCCGTTGGCATTATTTATAACCGAGTCCTACAATTATGTTGAGCGAACTTATCGCACAAGGCAAAATGTTTTTTTGCTTGAAGTGGGCTGATAGCAAAATTTGCTTTTTTTGCTTGAATTACAGTCTGCCAACTACTCATCGCCTATGATAAGATTATTTGTAATATTTACTATATTTTTCTTTTTTTTTCTTTTTGAAGAACTGTAAAAGTGACCAGGTTAACATCGAGTTATGGCAAGAACACTCCGTAAAGCTAGGAAAGTTGGCTGTTGAGAATAGAGTTCATAAAGTATGTAATATAATTGATTTTATCTATATACCAAAACCGGGTGTAATCTTTCCTCCAATTGGATGCAATTAGTGCGAGATCCTAATGACCGGAATATGTGCAGTGACCAGAGCAGTGACGAACGAATTTACATGTATGTTAAACTTCCAAATTATTTTTAGACATCGTTATTAATTTGCACTTTTATAAATATACTAAATAATAGCTCTAAAGCGGAAGTCTGATAAGCCCCACTCTCCAGACAACGATAATGATGAAACTTCGGAAAAAAAAGCGAGAGTAGAAGATGAAAATCAGGAAACAATTGATTATGGTAATAATTTATCTGATAGTATATGAATCAACATGCACTTAATAATTGTTCCTATGGGGCCTATTTCAAAAAATTTTTTTTTCATCAGACAGTAACGAACAACGCATATCACAGTCTTCTGCCGAAGATAATTTAGCCAAGAAAGTTAAAAAGAAAGATACCGAGAAATTAATCGACTTTTTACGAAAACAAGACGTTTTGTTCTTAAACGAAAACCATTTCAAAATTTTACGTGAAAAAGAAATTGCCGGTTGTGACTTCATTAAAATGGATAAACAAGACTTCCGGGAGTGTGGATTAGAAATAGGACCGGCCATGAGACTTGCAAATTTTGCTAGGGAGCTTAATAATCAGAGTAAGTAACCATAAATATTATAATATGGTTTTAGGAATATTTATTAATAACTTATTAAATATTCTGGTGATGTAGGTGAAAATTTATGTAAGAAATCTACAGAAGAAACCTCTCCAGCCGACTTTGATCTAAATAAGTTTCGAAAAGAACTCATCGAAGATCTTAGTGCAAGCTTTCGTAGTGAACTCCAAAATATCAAGATGGAAGTGGAAAAAATTAAGTCTCATGTGAAAATATCTTGAGCAAGAGAAGGACACGGAAGTTGTGATTTGGTAAATAATCATATGTCGTGTTTTTCACAATATGTACCTTAAATGTTGTCATATCACATGACATTCTTGTGACCAATTATATATTACCGATTTGCTTATGTAATTAGTGTTTTTATTTGTACTGCAAGCCACTGAAATAAATAAAGTATTTTGTAGTTTGCTCACATTAGGTTTAACAAACATTCATATGATCGGAAATTTTGTCTCAAAAGTTCAATGCCACTATATTCGTGTTTTATTATACGAAATACAGTATTATTTATTGGTCTATAAACAATCACAAAGTGTGAAGTGAAATACCGTATAAAATTTTTCTCAAGTGTGACCGTCTACAGATTTTGAGAGATATAATTAAACCAATTCTGACTTACTGTACCAAATGCTCATATGGCTCGTGGTCACAATCTATGAAGGCGTTATGCTAACTATCAAACATTTGTATATCAGAGATATATGCCTATAATAGCATTTACTTTATTATACAGTCGTCAATGTGTACCAACTCACAGAACAAAATCTATGCCTTACATGAAGGACAGGCTACGAAAATTCTTTCCTATCAAAGCGTCATAATTTCTTCCGAAGCGAATGAAGAGGTGCCAAAGGTACCAAATAGAGTAGATGATGATAGTGACTGTAGTCACGACAATGATTCTGAAGAAGAGATACCATATGGATCGGATGATGATGATGGGTATGATAATAGATACGTTGGTTATGATAGAGGTTATTATTATCGTGATGGAAAATGTGAAAGGAAAATCTCACCAATGATGAGTCCTATCATATCTCCAGTATCTGGTTAGGAGAATTATTAAGTAGATTGTAGACTGAATTATGCGAAGCTTCTCGGAGAACCCCTTTAGCTGACCGGTGCTTATATGTGTTTCAGCCGGATCAGCAAATTAATAGACATCAGAGTTACTATATTTGTTCCATGTTTTGCGATGATCATAGCCTTAACTGCAGAAGAATTTTTATTATATACATGCTTTTTTTCTTACTAAAAAAGCAATTAAGATAGGCTATCTCCTGAATGTCTTTACCAAAGGAGTGTATATTTGTCTTAGCACTTCTAACGAGATATATATTTATCCGCGTGGGACGGTTCCGCAATCACGTTACGCAAAATCGATCTACGATTTGTTAATCCATGATGTGGCACAGTAAAATTTCCCAACTGCCAAAGCTATTCCGGCTTCCTGTGACCCAAATACTTCAAGCTTTGGCTTGTTTTGAAGCACTCGATATTCTGCATCTGGACGAACTAAGTTGGCGTTTCTATGACTTCTGGATCAGGTTTCGTAGACGAATGAAGTTTCAATACTCATATAGTACTAATAATACATTTTGGGATTCACTGGGTAGCTATGAATTCTTACATAACAACCTACTAATTTCTCACCTCCTTTAGGTTCCCAGAACCGGAAACTAGTATTTTGTAGGTTGCCAGGTCACCAATATTTCACACGCCACTTTGGCAATGTGGTCTCTCCGAAATTCTTTCGTGGTTATGTCTAAAATAATTGGCTTTACGATTTTCTGAATAACTCTGCATCCAGTGATCGGAATTTCACGATATTTGACATTATAGAAGTTCAGAACCCGCCGAATCCAGTCGTTCAATTTTCATCAAAATTGGGTCATTGGTTGACGAGATATTCGCGTTCCAAATTCGTTACGGCAAATCGGACTTTTATCCCTTGAAGCCTCCTATAGATCCGCTTCTATTGGTTGGAAGTGTGAAGCTGTATGAATACAATACTAGAGTTTACAGACTTAGATCATACATACTTTGAGATGGGGCCTTCTTCCAATTTTTTATATAATAATTCCGAAGAAGGCCCCATTTCAGAAATATGCCTGTGACATAAAAACATGGCCGAATAAAAGTTTTGAGAGTATGGGTTAAAAATAAGACCGGCTATAGAGGGAATCGTTTGAAAAATAAGTATCACGGGTACAATTCCGAACTTTGTATTTATTTATTTTCGCATGTATTAATAAAAAAAATTCTTCGTTAGACATTTCACGTGAAATTTCGGCACATATATATCCGGATTAGTGATTGGAATAATTTTTTAGCGAACGTACAACGATGCAAATCTCGGTCAAATAGACAATTATGTATTAGACCTCCGATCTTCGTTTACAAGGGGTGGGTTACTACATTCATTTTGTATTTAAGAAGGGTATGAAAAAAAAAACGCAATTAGGTCTCTCTTTGAGTATGGAATCACTCTTAGAGGATGCTCGCATTGCTTTAAGAATTTTATTAGAACAAGCTCCACAACTTCTTGTCAATGATGTTGACCCACCTGAAAGTATTATTTGTTGCATCTGCCTTAATGAAGTTACTTTAATGCAAACGTATGTTAGGCTACCTTGCAAGCATATATTACACTTCAAATGTTTCATAAAGGAATATTCCCATAGACAGCGTTGCCCCAATTGTCGTGAGCCTATAGAAAATAGTGATTCTGAAGATACAGTCAATACGACTGAGTCAAGCATACAAGCTGTGGAAGAAATCGAGTATTCGAATGAAGACATGTGGATAGATTATGATGCCCTTACCAATTTTCAGACTGACTTTAATCCTGATCTTACACTAGAAATACCTCTCATCTCTCCAAATATTAATATAGAATTATCATCAAATATCGCTAGTTCTTCTAATACCCCTCATATTCCAAACACAACGGATTCTTCTACCACTTCTCTTAACCAAAATACAAGACGCAGAAACCCGACTCGCTCTGCAAGACCTACAAACTTAACTGAAGCATCAGTATCTTCACCAGCTCTTTTATCTGGAGAAAGTGTATCAGCCCCATCTAGACGAAATAGACGTACAGAATATTTAGAACGCAATGTTCCACTTATTATTCGGGAATTAAATACAGTTCAAAACGAAAGTTTTATAGTTACCGATTTACAAAGTCAGCAGGGTGAGAGTTCTAGTGGGATTTTGGAACGAATTTACAACTTATATCTTGAATCTGAGGATGCGGAAACAAATGCAAGAAATGCTAATCATATAGCAGTATCATCTAATTACCGGTTTGGGGTAGTACTTGAGGATCGATATGGAATGTTAGTACAAGTGACTGGTAATGACCACAATGCACGAGAGGCTCTTAATAGTGAAGTAGAAGGTCTTTTTCCTAACATCGACCAGTCTACTGTCCGCAGAAAGATAAAAAGGGCTCGTGTCATTTATGAAATTTTTAATGAAATTGGTGTAGATAAAATATATAGAATATCCTCTTCTGTTTCATTTTTCTCAGAATTAAGGAGAGAAGATATAGGCAATATTATATCGAGTTGTCGTTAAATGACAGGAATTGTGGAGTAAATATGACTAAGAAACCTGGTTCTTGAATTCGGGTTACTCCACATAAGATTTATACAATTATGTATTGACTTGGCCAGGTCAACCTTAATAAAAACATAATTCTATTTTTAAAAAAAAAATTCGACTATATTACACATGACATCCTTCGGGTGTCCGTTGGGTGTCACATGTTGTCTGGGCTATACCATATACTGTATAAATCGTCAATTAACATTTCCCATAACAAATTTACATATTAATACTGTGGTGTTTTTTTTTGATTTTTTTTTTGCGACTAGGCATAATCTGTTATGATGTAATGAAATTATTCTAATACTCTACAGTGTTATTAAAATTATCGTAATGAGAAGTTGTTCTGCGTCGTAAGAGACCCAAAACCTATAAAAGCAGTGCGAAATCATCTGGTTGGATTTTTTTATCTGCTTTGCGCAAGAAAAAATAAAATCTACTATCGTGTAAACCAATAAAACGAAATTATTCAAGAATATGGTAATGTATTAATTTTCCCTTTCCCTGCAATAACTATATCTAATCACATCATTTATTCATAGATGGGAATGCAAAGTATTCAAGTCTTGTTCAATACTTCTGAAGTGATTTATGTTTTAATCTTCATTGGATCCATTTTCACTATTATCTGGCACATCTTACGTGTTGCTAGACACCAACTTGTTAATGATGCCGACAAACGAGACACCATGATTGCTTTGGTGACTCAAAACCATTTGGAACTAATTCTTAACAAGAAGTTTCGCGATATCAATTTTAAAGATATCAATTTTAATTTAGAAAACATAGGAGCGACTACAGATGCTATTTCTGAGCAACTCTATGATATGAAAACGGATTTGGATAAGAAGAATACTCAGAAATATGATGAAATCAAAACGTATCTGACCAAAAAGTTCAACGAAGTTAATGCTGAGAACCATGAAAACATGCTAGCATTATACGATAAGCTTCTTGAAATCGAAGGGCGTGTTTGGACAGTAAATAATGAGCAATATGATAATTTTATAGCAAATGTAGCTCGCTTTAGTGAACAACTTAATAGGCATACTAGATCAAATGATGAGATCCTTACCATCCGTGAAAAACTTGACCACCTTGAAGAATATTTGAGAATCCTAGCCCCGCATATTCTAAATATCACTCCCGTATCTGGCTCTAATGATTCGTCCTCTTTTACAAGTAAATGTTTTAATATCTCAATGCTAGGTTTTTAACGTAACATAAAGATTATAGCTAAATGCTTTTATTAACTTAGGCTCAAGCGAAGAAGATAATTTGGATGACATCTTCATATCTCAAGATCTAAATCTCATGTGATCATATATTATATATAAGTTCATTTGTATCACATATAGTATATTTTATATTTGATTATATCATAGAGATCTTAGTTTTTGTGGTATATTTCTACCGGCCTTTTCTCATGTAATACTTTATAAAAAATATAATAAAGAATTTTGATTGATTTTTAAACTGCATATGTATTCACAAGTGATACAAATAATATATATAGTATAATCTACTGCATCTATAATACATGTGATACTAACGCCAACACTTTTTCTTGGCGCTGGTAAAATTGATCGACATGTCAAGTGCTAGCTGATCATCCTGTGATTTGAGAAACCACTGGGAACTGTAGTAGAGGGTGATACCTGTGATACGATATACGTCATACACCTCTGATATTTGGATCTGAAATAATTTAGACCTTATATAAACCCTCGATATGCTTGTAATCGAATAAAAAAAAATGAATCTGATATTTTATTATAATATACTTACTACAAACTACTATAACACTAAATATTCACTAAAAACGCTAAATATCACTAAAATTTCTATAAGTCTTATTTATTGTTCACAATCACATAATTATTAAAATGCCTGGATTAATGGTTAAGATCGTTTTAGATAATATTTATAATAAAGCCGTACCTAAACCTGTCAATCTCCGTCCTGAATATGATATGAAACATGTTGCTAACTATTATAACGGAGGTTTAAACGAACGGATTAAAGAAGTAGCTGAAATAGAAAAGCAATATGATTATTTATCTATCATTAGACCCCATGAAACACTTCAGCAATGGGCTAATCATGTAAGAATTCCTTTACAAGAGTTGCTTTCTTCTAGAGAATATAGTTTATATCATGTATACAGCTTTTTCGCTTTATTCGGGCAAGTAGAATCCAAAACATTCTATGGTAATGGTAATTTATATGAAGATCACTTTGGCTATCGTAGGCCTAGTATCCATAAAAGTCAGATGGCTATCTGTTTCAAATGCTGGAAATTGATAAAAATTGCCGAAGTAAAGCCAAG
>CAMKVN010003498.1:0-10349 GCA_946474995.1 Funneliformis geosporum
TACAAAAAAAATCATAATTAGCTTAGAAAGTAAAATTTTAATTTTTTTAGAGTTTCCTCCCTTTTTATTGCAAAGCTTCTATATAATAAATAAATATTAACTAAAACTCTAAAAGAGAATAATCAATATGTATGATATTTACAACATTCTCTGTAATATAGTGATTCCATCACAGTTCGATCATTGACACTTAAATCATCATCATTTAATTCATATGCAATTATATTGATATTTTTGTAGCAAATCTATGGATGAAAAAATTTATAAAATGTTTAGTTTTGCACTTAGTTTTTGTTAGAATTTAACAGAATGGAATTAAATAGTTCTATGTTGCTTAGAACATTTACAAAACACCAGGCTGAGACATTAAGTTGATTTTATTGTATTATTTATTATTTATTAATAAACTTATTTCTTTTTTATCCTTTATAAATTTATTCTTAAGTTGATCGATACATATCTAATGTTTATTCACCAATTTTATAGTCTTAGATTTATGAAAGAAAATTGTAAAATTGCTATTTATTTAGATATTAATAATATATATAAGTTATATCCTGGTTAATATATTCTCTGCTTATAATATATTAATAATATATGATTAATTAACGTTAACGTTATACGTCTGATTTACAACTCAAATAAAATTTACAAAAATTAATAATACTAAGACTAGACTCAGAGAATCAAAACAAAGATTCGTAGTAAATATCAAAGAATATTCTCAATTATACACGAGTAACTTCTAGATATTTTAGAGATTTATATTTTAATGACTACACATTAAGTCAATACAACAAATCAATACAATACTATGCAAAATTAATAAATAATAATAATATATATATAGGTTAAAGGGTTGCGAAGGATAAGTTTTAACTATGTTAATTATACGCTTTATTAATTATAATAAATTATAAGTTCTCTACCTCGTAAGGTCATAAGATAATAATTACAATTAGTGAAATATTATCCTTACTCCTTCTTAAGGTATATATTAATTGATGGATTTATTCATTGGTATCATTTCTCAATAAAAATATAAAGGTATTTATACATGTTTGATAATTATAAAATAAACTAATCAAATATATCTATGAAAATAAAATAACATTGTCTAGAAAATAAAGTTGACAAAATTGATCAGCAAAGATGATCATGTCAATAAAGTTGCCTGTTGCACTGGAAATAAAATTGACATCTGAATCTACAATGTTTTACATTGATTATCTTAGAATATAAAATTAATATCAGGATTAATAAAATGATAAACAAGGACATTTAATTGATATTGGATTTGTAAGCAGATTTTAGCTAAAATTTTACACTGTTATAACATTAAATAACTAAATTTACACTTTCTCTCTCTTTCTATCAATTTTCATTTTATAATATAAAGATATGAATAAAGGTTTTAAAAAGCTTCAGAGTTATTACATTCAAAGAATAATATTACTATTGCAGATAAACTAAAAGAAAATTTACAACTTTAGATAAAGCAAAAATATTAGAAATATATAAAACTTCAAATTAAAAGAAACATATAAATGCCCTTCTATAATAACTTTACAAAATATGTTATTACATTCAGATCTGAAAATACTAAAAAAAAATACAAGATTGTGATTTTTCAGATTTGGAGAATTTGTAAATAATATACAAATAAAAATAGATTTACTAACTCTTTATGATAAGAAAGTCAATGCATTATTATTATATGAATTTATTGTAATTATTAAATCTAGAGACAAAAAAGATTAATGAAATTTGTATCATAAATCGATTTTATCAAGAATTATTTAAAGAAATAGAATCTTTTAATATTCATAAAGATTTTGAATTTAGGGCAATATATGATACATTACATACTAGGATGATTGAACTTAAAAAAATTAATAATAGCAAATATAATGGTGCTGATACTCTTACAAATGAAAAATGATTAAGATTTTTAATCATCCTAATATGTCAAATCAAACACCAGATAGATTATTTACGAAATTTTTTTATGGGTTGGATGTTATATAATACAAGAAGAAGGATCTTATATTTAAAGAACGTGATGATAAAGGATTTGATATTATTACAATTAATAATAAAACTCATCAAGGAGGTTATTATTATCAAACAAATTCTAATCAATCACTTATACATATTATTCTATTAGATGAATTAGAATTATAAAATGCATGTTATAACATTAAAAAATATTTAAATTTAAGACCAAAAAATGCTGAAAAGAATTTTTTTCTTCATGTTAATAAAGATATTAAAGGTAAGAATTATTGATAAATTAATTGTAATTATATTATTTATTATTTTATTTTATTAATTTAATAATATATCTTAGATATTAAAAATGGAGATTAATATTTTATGCAATATCAATTATATGAAATATTAAAAGAAATCTGTAATATTATAGACAATGATTATACAAATAAAAAAGTTGTTAATCATTACGAAAATGGATTGCACAAAAATTAAATGATAAAGAATTAGATTTTCAAGCTATTATGAATATAACATTACATCAATATTTAGCTAGATTAAATGATTAAGTATATATTTAACATTTTACAATTATAATTTGATTTATATAATTTTTTTTAATAGTATTTAGATATCGTTCACAAAATAAAACATAAATTAAAAATAGCTAAATTAGAACTTTTAGAATTATTAAAAGTATTTATTATATTGACATTGTTTTAATACATTAAATTTATTACTAATTAATATATTCAAAAAGAAAATAAAATTAATGATATAATACAGAAACTAAAGCTTCCTTTTTTAAGATAATTCTGATGAAAAATCTTCTTCAACATAAAGAAATACTCTTTTTGTATTAAACAATATTACAATTCCTTTAAAATGTAAAAATAATAATTCAATTAATTTTTGACCTAAATTTGTTAAATGCAAAACTGTAATGATTAATATCATGTCATAATAGTATATTATATTGTTTATATACAGTAATTAAATATACCATAAACTTTACTAAGAATGCATAAATAAATACATATAAAGTTTATTACCTAGTAGGTATAAGTACATTTAAATAACTATGTAAATGGTTACAATCAAAGTTAAGACCTGTTATTTACAAGCAATAGTGTAAAATATATATCAAAATAGAACGTCTTTAGTAATATTAACTTTTTCTGATTAATTAATCAATAAAATATTATAGTAAAATCAGAAAATAGATGGTTGTTTAGTTTATATTGTTTATTGATTTATTAAAAATACTTTTAGTCATCTCTTTTAATATGTTTTAATTGTTAATAGACAAATAATAAAAATAAAAGGTTAAGAAATTCACAACTAAATTACAGTAAATGCTTCGTAAGTATTGAGTCAAATAAGGTTTATTTTTTTTTAAATAAAAATTTAATTTAAGAATAATTAATAAAATATTTTTTAAAATAATAAATTAATTAAATTTAATAAAAATAATATTTAATAAAATACCTTATAATCTAAATAACTAAAATATAATAAGATTAGTTAAATTTTAAGTAAATAAAAAGATATTAAATTTAATTAAAATAACTTACTTTTTATATAATATAAAATATTAATATTTTTTAAATAAATAATAATTTGAATATATTATAAATTAAGTTAATAATAACCTATTATACTTTATTATTACAAAATTATAAATTATAATATTTATCATCAAAATATTAAATATAATTTTAAATTTTTATAATTAAAATAATAAATAAAATTAAACAAAATATAATCAAAAATAAATTACTTTCTGTAATATATTTTTAAATAAATTATAATTAAAGTTAAAATAAAAATAATAAAAATAAATAAACATACCAATTATGTATAAAAAATATTTATATTACATTACTAAAAAATACAATTTATAAAATAAAATTATAGTACTAAATAAAAAAAATTAAATTAAGTCTGATTCATAAATTAAATTTTATTAATTTTAATACTTTAACTTATAATCTATAAATTAGAAAATTTTAATTATATTTAATTTTTATTTATTTAAATTTTTTTATCTTGAAATCCTTCTAATGCAAAAGTTTTCAATATTTAAATAAAATTATAATTATTTAAAATGTTATAATATATTTTTTAATTAGTATAATAATTTAAACTAAATTAATGCTATATATAAAATCGAAATTAAAATCCAAAAGTTAAAAGGTTTTTTCTTTGAAGGTTATATTTGAAATGAAAAACTAAAATAGTCAAAATGATGTCATATCGCATAATTTTCATATATAAAAAATCTAAAAAATAAAAATATACGATCTTGATCAATATTACTCTAATTTGTATAATTAACTAATATTTATTTCCTTGCAACTAGATGGATCTAATGAGCTAACATTTATTAATTTTAGATCAGACTATTTTAAGATATTTGCGATTAACTTTGAAATCTTAACTACTTTATTTAATATTAATTTATAATTTTATCTGATAACATAATTGCGATTATTTTGAAATAGACTGATCTGAAGTCAATGAATGTTACCTTATTTAGATCTATTTAGTTGTGAGAAATCATATGTTAGTTAGTTCATATGAATTGGAGTAATATTGATAAAGATCGTATATTTTTTGGTTTTTATTTTTCTCAATATAAAAGATCATGTGGTATGATATTATTTCATTTATTTTAACTATTTCAGATATCTGAAATGATCTATTTCAATTTCATATATACTTACAGCTATTTTCACAAAAATTATTTCAATCTCATCAGTCATATTCAATAGCATTCAGTTATATTTAGTCACAATAATTATTTAATTAATATTTAATTTATGATTGATTGATTGATCTGTATACTTATTATCTTACTTTACAAATGGAATTACTTTTGAGTAATTATTTAAATACATGTCTTATATACCTAATTTCGATAAAATACAATAAATTTATGGTGATTCTTATCTTTATGAGTCTATTATCATATATTAGATTAAAATATTGAGGAAACAAAAAGCTTTCATACTAAAAAACTCATTTAAAATAGCAATAAGAAAAATAAATTTGACACAGAGTTTATTGCTTAGTTTTAGTCAAATATTTCACAAACTTGAAATATATATAAACTAAAGATAAATACTATAATTAAAAAAATGGTGCTATTGAATTGCAACTTATGGCACAATTAAAAATTTTCTTATAACACAATTAAATTGTAATTCAATTGAAATTTGAAAATAATTATAGGAACTATCTTTAGTATAAACTAAGCTATTGAAATATATGTAAAAGTTTTCTTAACAATTATGATTATTTCAAAAGCATTTATTGTATTTTATTTTTGTTTTTATATTTCTTATTATTTTATATCTTATTTTTATAAAATTCTTTCTATTAACTAAAAAGAAAATAATTACTAATAATATAATCACAGAAAAATTTGAAAGAAAATATTATTATTTTTAATTTAACAAGCAAAACTTTCATCTACTATAATGCAAATATTATTATTATTCCCTCAAAAATGATCTATATAAATATTTCTTTAATATATATTACAACAGTTTTAAAAATTTACTGTTTATTATAAATTATTAAAATATTTTTTTTAGCTTTTATTTCTTTATTATGTTTTAACTAAAAATTATACTATAATTAAAAAGTTACAACTTGGTAAGTTGCAACTTTTTGTAAAATTTATTTTAATATAAAAATTCATAAATAGCTACAACTCAAAGAGTTGCAATTCAATTGCAACTAGTTAAAAATTTTAAGATTAATTATAACTTTATCTTTAGTTTAAATGATATTAGTAACACTATTAAATTTCTATGATTTGTTGTTAAGTTAATACAAAATATATTTGTAAATAGGAAGTATAGAATAAATTATAAAAGAAATAATTAGTTATTTTAAAAGGTTATATCATCTTTATCAATATAAAATTAAAAAAAAATTGAATTAGAAATGAAACAATGTTTAAAAGATAAATGTTATTATTTTATTAGAGATTGGTAATGAACTCTGCTATTTAGCAGGTCAAAGCTATAGAGTATTTATATAAAATAAAGTAATAGTAAATAATATATGATAAATATAATAAATACAACTAATCTATGTAAACTAATAATATAACACATATAACAATATGGTAATTAGTTAAATATGACCACTTTATTATATTTGTCTAATTTGTCAAATAGTCAGATTAGTTAACCAAATTAATCACATGGTAGATTGACACAACATGGATCATGCTTTTAATTTTCCTGCCTAAATATTAGTAGCTTTATCAACTATAGATTAATAGGAGATACTTGATAAATAATAAATCTTTTATAAAGTCAAATTCTTGGTTCGTTGAATTTGATCTACTCCTAAAATTTTAAACAAATAGTATGTTTGAATTGATACAAAACTGTAATATATGTAAGAAGTCCTCTTAATTAACTTATTAAAAATAGTATGGTTATTTCAGTTTCAAGTAAATGTCACAAGTAGTAGGCATTAGTTAAGATGAATATTCAATTCCTTAATTTTGTTAATCTTAGTAGCATTCAATATGTTGCCAGAATTTTTCTTTGTAAATCAATTTCAGTAAATAAGGGGAAAAAGCAGGTGCTATTTCTAAAGATAAAGTCTTTTTCAAATCTTTGATAATTAGTTGTTCCATTAATAAAATAATTTGATGAGAGAGAAAAAAAAAATTTTAAAGTGTATTTTAAATGGAGGATCTTTATATATTTTTAAAAGGTTTTAATTACTGGAATACAGAATACACAATCATTTATTTCTCTTATTTTGTATAACTTATTTAATAACAGCTGATAGATGTAATAAAGTCCGTTTCATTTTTGTATCTAATTTCTAAATGTGTTTTATTATTTGCAGTTTTAAAGCACAAACCTTATTTGCAATATTATATGTAACAGAGATCCTTATATTTATGTCATGATATTTTTTTTGTTTTTGTTATACAAGATATATTTATGTCTTTGTCTCTTGTTATACTAGGAACAGTTTGTTAATCAAATAATCAATTTGATTTTGTAAAGAAAAATTTTGATTAGTACAAATATCATTTTGATAACATTACATTTGCCTATAAACTTTTATGGATGATTACTTACTTGTATGATAAGCAAATAATACTGTTAAAATATATTAGTCCTATTGAGTAGATTTTTTACTAATTTAGCTAAAGATTGACACAAAATTCTATTGAATTTTTTCATTAATCCATTCGTTCTAAGTTGGTAAAAAGTTGATAAGTTAGATTAAATATTAAATTGATCCATTAACTAAATAATTAGCTGATTGTTAAAATGAGATCCTCTATCAGTTAAGGTCTTTATAGAATATCTGTGTTAACAAATAATATCTTAATATAAAAAATTTGATAACATTTTTAACAGTTGCATCTCTTACTACTCTAGCTTCTGGTTATTTGATAAAATAATCAATCATAACAATAATATATTTGTTTTTTCTGTTAGTTTATGGTAGAGATCCAACAAAATCTATTTTAATTCTATAAAAAGGTGAATCTACTATAATAAGATTTTATTCATTCTTATCTCTAAACCTTCTTCTTCTTTAATAAGCATCACAAGATTGTACGTATGCTCTAATATTTTCATATATTTGAAACCAATAGTATCTAGTATGAATTTGTTAAAAATTATATCAGTTGAAAAATGTTCAGCTGTTAAATCATTATGCATTATATAAAGTATAACTTCTAATTCTGATACTTTAATTCTTTTTAGTAATCATTTAGTATTGTTTCTTTATTCCTTGTATAATAAATCATTTTTGGTTTTAAAAAACATTGATTAATGTTTTAATTTGTTAATTTATTGAGGATTAAATGTAGAAGAAAAAATGTTTAAAATGAAATATATAAAAGGTTATAATAATATTGAGTAGTTTCCATTATGGTTAAATAATTTGAGCTGCCTATCACAATATAAACACTTTAGTTTTACTTGAATAATAGAAATAAAAAATAAGATTATGATTTTATAAAGGAAATAAATTTGTCAAGTTTAATAGTTATTAAAGATATTTTGTAAGTATTATAAATAAAAGATACTATTTTTTATTTGGATTACAAATGGTTCATTCTACAAATGAATCAATAAAAAAGTTTGATCATATCAGGTTGAATTAAACTAGGCCAATACCAAATCGTATAATCATGAATATTAACTTCATATAATAAGTTTCTTTTGCACATTTTGCAATAAGTATGAATATGATGGTCTTCATTATCATATGTAAAAATACATTGCAATTCTCCCTTTGTAATTGGTTGGTTAGCAATTACTTGTTTGATTTTTATGTTGGTTTGGTAGATTTCCATTTTATCTTTAAGAATTTGTAATCAATTATTATGATTAGTGGAATATTGGAAAATTGTTGTAATAATTCTTTCTTAAACTAACATTATTTATCATTTTAAATTCAATTTCTGAAGAAATGTGCTATTCATTTTCTTTTTCACTTAAAGTATTATTATTCTATTGAGATTCTCCTTCAATATTAGTATCATTGATTATTCCAATCATATAACACTCATTTGGTTGTTTTTCATCTGCATTAGCATTATGCTTTCCTGCTCTATTTTCAATAGTGAAATGATGTTATTGTAATTTCATTATCCACCTTGCATGTCTTCCTTTTGGCATTTTAGATGTCTTTAACCATTTTAGTGCTACTTGAAAAATCCTTTATATACTTTTAATAATACCAAAGTGACACATAACTGTGTTAAATTCTTTGGTTCTAAAAATTCTTTGATTTTATGTCCAACTTTATGTCCAAGAAAAGTAAGTGAAGGTTGATAGAAATAACACTTCTTTAGTTTTATGGATAATTGTGCATCCCTTAACACTTGGAAAACTTGTTGAATTTGATCAATATGTAATTCAAAATTTCCTTTTGTATAGATGATTACATCATCCAAATAGATTACTATAAAAACCCCAATAAAATATTTCAAAACCCAATTCATTAATCATTGAATGTACCTGTGACATTTAATCAGAATGACATAACAAGGAATTTAATAATTATTCCATGAGTTACACCGAAATAACAAAACCCGCTACTTTTAGTAAAATTAACAATTTTTATAACATTTGTTTACGACTTGAATAATATCAAGTTAACACATTCCAATAACGATGACGGTGGGTCGCAGTCGAACAAATATTTTGGCTCCATTTTTTGTCGTGTTTGACGATCGAAATATAATTGGTGCTTGATGTTTGTTGCTTGCTGTTTTCAGATTTTGGATATTTTTTTTTCTGTATAACCCGCCTTGAGAAAATTTTAAAACTAACGGTATAATAAAACGTTTTTTTTTATAGCGGACTTGTAAATCCTATATATATATATATATATTATATTGATCATACCAAGCTTGTTAAGGCAATAGATTTTATCATAGTGTCGCAAGGTTGTTTACTTGACTGATTTAGGTAATTATGGAATAAAGAACGAAACCAATCTTGTACTTCTCTTTTCATTTAACAATCAGCCGCCTTGCATTATTGACACAAGCCAAGCGTCACACAACATTTCCGTTTTTTGTCGATATTTCAAATAATAAACCACATACCATTTCAATTATTGCCTTTTCTCTTTTCAAAATGCTTTTCATATAAATACAAGAAATAAATTCTCTGACCGTCTTTCTCTTTGACCTTATACCAAAACAAGCACTTACATAAGATTTCTTTTTATTTGGGAATCGGTATTATTTTTTTATAAAATAAAATATTTATAATAATAAAAATAATTTTGTTTAAGAATCAATCTTTGGACCAAAATAAAGACATCACTAATTATATTTCGTTGAAAATTTCCTTTTTTTTTTAAAAAAAAAAAAATTTACTTTATTTACAGCAAAAATACACTTGCATTTTTTTCTCGTGACACAGTGCAAAAAATCATACATTATATGGAGGTCATTAACGGTAAAGCAATTGATCACCAAAATTCCAATAGGGATTCCGGTTCACGAAATGTTACAACTGCATCATTATCGCAATTACGTCCGAGGAGCCAATCGGCTCCACAAGAACGAATAATTCCCACCTTACAATCGATTGCGAATGATACGATCTCAACGTCGCAACATACCAACACGACCGCATTTATCGCAAACCACCCGTCTCAACAAAATGATCCGCAGCAAAGGAGATACAATATAAAATGTGATTGTGATCTTGAACCAATTCTTCGGGAGGTTAAAATAAACACCCCAAATAAAGGACGATTCTTTTGGTCATGTAGCAAATTTGGTGGACCAGATCATATGAGAAGATGTAATTTCTTTAGATGGGATTCTCCAAATGAGAATG